>CAKNXH010000355.1:78227-128770 GCA_932178445.1 Andricus quercusramuli
ATAAAAGATAAAAGATAAAAGATAAAAGATAAAAGATAAAAGATAAATATAAAAGATAAAGATAAAAGATAAAAGATGAAGATGTAAGGTAAAGATTGAAGACAAAGATGAAAGATAATTATTATGAAAGATGTAGATGAAAGATAAAGATAAAGGATGAAGATGAAAAATAAAAATGAAAGGTAATGATGAAAGATAAATATGAAAGATAATGATGAAAGATAAAGATAAAAAAATGTATGATTAAATAGGTGTAATATTCATTGAGAAAACGATTCGTTTGTCTCGAGAAACCTAAACAATTTGTTTAAATGTACTTTTTTTGATCGACATCAATTTTGTATTCGAATTTACCCAAATTTGTTTAAATAAAGGTATCTTGTCTACAGTTCGGGAGGCTTCGAACTAAAACAATAAAAAATTATTTAAACAAAATGAAAGAAATGAGTGCAAGTCGTAGTAAGGACAATACAACATGCCAATTGGAAATGAGGCCAGAAACAGAATGGCACTAGTGAGCCGAGAGTTGGGCAACGAGCTTGTCAAAGTCAAAGCTCCCAGATCAGAGAACAGTGGTCGTTTCTATTTCGCCGATTACAGTCACGAATTTTCAATCGCGACTTCGCTTGTCTTATTTCACTGCTTTCAGTGTCTCCTTTTATAAACATTTTAAAAATATATTTATTTTTTAATTTTTAATTCCTTATAGTCACTATATAATATTTAATTAAAATTTTACGCGTATAATTAATTATTTAATAATAACGTAGATTATGACGAGAAGACAAACGGTTGTCGTGAAATTGCGAAGAGCGAGTAAAAACCAACCGTGGGGTATAAGCATCGCCGGTGGTGCTGATTTAGGCACGCCGATCATCGTCACCCGAGTGAGTTTTTTTTTTGTTGGAAAAATAAAAAAACAATTTTGAATTTCAAGAATTTCCAATTTGAAAGATTCTAAGTGTAGATAATTTTTTAAGTGCAAAATTAACTAGGAATACATTTTATTTGTGTAGACTTTTTCAAATAAAATTGATAAAAAATGGTTGAATTTGTTTCTCAACAAAATTAAATATGTAGAGTTAATCGCAGCCAAAACAAATTTTAATTTCACTTTGTGTAGAATGTTTTGGTATAGAGTTTAGCTATGTAGACGGCTGAAATATTCATTTTTACTGCGTTTAAAATTTTACAAATATTAATTGATTAATTTCATATAGCATTTTATTTTGCAGACTTTACTTAGACCCGAGAGTGTGTCTTGAGTCTTACGACATAGAATTTAATCATTTGCGTAAAGTCTACACAATTTCTAAATTAAATTTTACGAATTGTAAGAAAAATTTGAACAAACAAATGTGATACTTAATATTTTGGAAACACTGCGCACTACAATTAAAATAATTTTGTTGAAACCCTATTAAACTTTATACTGAAAATGTTTAAAGATTTTTATTGGGACGTATCGAAAAAAATAAAATTCTTCATTCGTAGTTCTAATAGGAATGTAAAATTTATTTTAGGAGTTAAAAATACTCTCCTAAAGTTTGATTATAAAAAAAAATCGTCAGGCTTCGCATAGACATAGACGAAAAACACTAAAATCGATACTCTTCTTCTTATTTGTAACCCCAAAAAATTTTTTAACTAGATCTAAGTTACCATGAAAAATAGTTCAGAGCAAAAAAAAATACCTTGTAGCAATTAAAAATGTTTTTAAGAAATGTTAAAAAATCGGCTTTTTCACTATTTTCTTAGAGTTAAATCAATTTCTCTCGACTATTTATTTGTTCGTGAAGTGTGTGATATATATTCTCGTGAATGTATTTTCAATTTATTGCAATAATCGTATATGAAAGAGGTTGATATAAAGATAATTTTTATGGAATTTAATTACAAGAAAATAACTCAAAGTGACATATTGTTTTTTATTTCATGATGAAATACATTTTCATGGTCGAAATTAGGTAAAAAGGTTTTCCTGTATTTTTGAAATTGTATCTGTATAGTGAAGAATTTGATCAAAAAATTCTTATTTTGCCTACGCATGCTTAAAATTTATTTAAAAATTTTGTATATGTTTCTCATCATAGAAACACAAATTTAAGTACATTAGAAAACATTTTTACTCAATTCAGACGCCATCAAATTTTTGTTGGGGAAATAAAAAACACTATGTATTTCAGTTTTAGATATTTTCTTGTAATTCAAAGACAATAGAAATTATTTTTGAACATCAACCTCCTTCATATATTATTGTTGCAACATAAAAGAAATATATTCGCGTAAATCACGAGATCTCATAAAAAAATTGTTTGGTCTTTAAATAAGTCGCTTTTAGTGCTTTTGGACTGTATTCTCGATGTGAAGCCGGAAGACATTATTTTTTTATGAAACTTTAGAAGAGTAATTTGTATTTTTTCAAACTTCGAAACTTTCCATATTTTTGAAAATTTTTTGAAAAGTAGGCGGAGATTTTGTCCTATAGGGCCCCTAATTTTCAGAATGGCATTTTAATTAGTTTTTGACTAATCGAATGACAAGTAACTAGATACCACACTAGGACGGGAGCGCGATATCTGTCGAAAAATTCTAATGTCTAAAAATTCGGGTTACTATTTTTACAGGAAAAAAGTTAGAAATGTTTCAAAGTAAGGCTTTCCACCAAAAGCCCAAAAATTCTACCCCCCTCCACTTTAATAAATATTTATTGAAATAAATCAATTTTTTTTGTGAAGAGTACCACCCAATATGACTATAGCTAGCCCAATTTTTTGTCCGATCAGACAACTTTTTATTTAGAGATAGGTACATTTCAGAAATTATGCCCCTTATAGAATTATCTCCTTTTACATCACACTGGAACTGGGATTGAAGTGGTCCGCGCGTATTTACGCCACTCCGAGAATTGATGCCTTGGCGGTTTTAGGATGCGCGTAGCGCGGGATAAGCTGCTCAATCAAGCGTGACAAGCAGGTCCAGGGCTGCACTCTTGGCACGTTAGTTGAATCAGGTTACGTCATCCGTCAAAATCTAACAGAAATTACTCAAGCGCCCCTGCCTGTTTACTTTCGGACGGTCTGAAAACAAGATCAAGGCCAATGCAAGCCATGTCCGAAACCGTTCTTAATTCCAAGTTCCAGTGTAAGATCGTTGTACACTATTTAACGAAAATTTGTAAACCAATTTTTGAGGAAAATAATAAGTTTATCTTACTTGTTTCACATTTTTTTGGGAGAATTTGATATACGATGTTCCAATTACAAAATTCAATAAGTAAATTTTAAAAGTACAATAATGGTAATATCAGAGACCATAATTTTGTATTTATAACAATTTAATACATGCATTTCCAAGACATTGAGAACATAAAAAAATAAATAAAAGAGACATAATTCCTATCTCCGATGTTTAATATTTTTGAAAATTTGTTTACTAAAGAGGTACAATTTAGGATAGCGTGCGTGCTCGGGTTCGAAAATCAATTATATTGTTTAGACCAGGTCTAAACGGTCAAACAGTCCGTACATTCATGTGCGTTTATAACACAGTCGAGTCTAAACTTACGGATCTGGCCAAAGGAAGGGGGAGCTGAAAAAAGGAAGGGAGCGTGGCTTCTATCATTTTTTAATCACCCTACTCTACTCTGCACAATTTATATACATGACTTATGTTGAGTTTTCTCGTACATCTAGTATTTTCTGTAGAATCTACACTGGAACCTGGAATTAGAAACATCGGATTTACTACATTCCTAGAATTTCAGCCTCAGCGGTTGCTTGATAAGGGGAGTCGAGGGGCCAAAAGAGAGGCGGTGCTCAGTCAAGCGTGACAAACGACATGAGGGCCGCACTCTCAGCGCATTAGTTGCATCAGGTAGCGTCATGCATCACAATCCAACAGAAATGATTCACGCGGCCCTGCCTGTTTACGTTTGGCTCGGAACTGTTCTTCATTCCAGGTTACAGTGTATTTGGATCCGAAAAATTTAAGTTAGAAATTAGTATAGGTTTTTTTGGAAAAATTCCAAAAACGTTTTACCTTCCATTTTTTTCACACCTCGTATATAAATGTATTTTGACGTACTGATTACGAAAATAATCATACAAGTACGCCCAAATGTCTTTTTCAAGCTCAAAACTTGATACAACTATGAAAATGTGCGATATGTTATTTGTCGTGATGTATTGAAAATTATAATTGTTTTTCAGACCATGATGTATAGATTCACCAAAGTTCAACTGCAATGGTTATAAATGTCCCTATTATCAGAAATTTTAAACTTTCATCTGAAAATTCCGATACTTGCAACTTATTTCGGAATATATCTGAATTGTATATATTCTCACCCTTCCCCTCAAAACACCATAATTTTTATTTTATTCGCCTTAATTTTGAGGCCCATGTTTTTCATGCTAATATTCCGTTTGCTCAACATTCTTTGCAATTCTTCGATTGACTCTGCTATAGCAACCTTATCATCTGCCAACGCTAACCCACGTACCCTTGCTGTCCCGAGATTCACAAATAATCATAAATTCACGAAATAATAATAAATGAATCAACAAATAAATAAGGGTTCATCCACAATTCACGTGAGGTGTTTTCCTGAAAATATCACCCCCCTCTCCCCCTATGTAAGATACCTTGAGATATGCTTTCCCCTCCCTCCCTCTTCAAATATTGCTAAGATTTGATAAACTTAGGGAACGAAATTACATATAAAATATAAATTCTGTTAATTTATTATACGTAGAAGCTTAATGAAATTAGTTTGAGAAAATTAAAGGGGTTATAAATAATAAATAATTAGTTACAATTATTCTTCAGTCTATAAATTATCGAAATTCCTATTTATTTATCGCAGACTTCACAGACGTTTCCCTTTTGCCGGTTTTTATTTAAATGCGAACTGAATTATTAGAACCCAATAAGAAAATCCAACTTTTTTTGGCTGAAAGTTCATTCAGTCTTTTCGGGTTGAAAATTCTACAATTTGATTAAAATTTTTTCCTCCTTGAGTACAAAATTTCTCTTTGGTTGAAAATTCAATTATTTTGTCGAACATTCGCCTTTTTGGTTTTGAAATTCTTCTCTTTTTGAAGAAATTTGATCTATTTTGGTTGAAAATGTAACCGTTTGGCTGAAAATTAATCTGTTTAGGTTAAAAATTAATGTTGTCGTTGAAAATTCACATTTTTGGGTTACAGATTTAACTTTTGTGTCGAAAATTCTTATTTTGTGCTCGATGATTTAAAAATATGGTAGAAAATTCAATAACTTGGTAGCATGATCCACAAGTAGTTGAAGATATTAGTTGATAGTAAATGAAAATACATAATTTTAGTTGAAAATTTATTTCATTAGTTCACAATTCAACTATTTGGTTGAAAATCCACATTTTTTGATAGAAAAATAATCCTCTTTTTGAAAATTTAACTATGTGATTGAAAATTAATTAATGTATTTTGTTGAAAATTCTTTTTTTTTTAATCCATTTTTTTATAAATGCAACTGTTTGATTGAAAATTAATCTGTAAAGTTGAGATTTCACGTATTTTGTTCAAAAATCGTATTTTTTGGTTAAATTTAACTGTTTTTGATTAACAATTTAAACATTTTTTTGTTAAAATATCTACTATTACATTTTTTGTTGAAAATTAATCTTCTTAGGTTGAAAAATCAACCCCTTCGTTAAAAGTTGAACTACTTTCTCAAAAATTCATTTTTTCGCATAAAGATGCATAATTTTAGTTGAAAATTCATCTATTTGGTTGAAAATTTAATACAAATTAAAAAGCTTTCTGGCTTAAAAATTAAAATTTTGGATGAAGTTTTTTTTATTGTAAAATTGAATAATATCAAATTAGAAAACCTAAAAATTCCATGTCATAATCGGTCATAATAAAACAATAAACAACTTCAAAATTAAAGTAATAATATATATTCAAAGTTAAACAATTTTGGATTTAAAGCATCTTAAACTAACAATCTAAAATTAGTTATTCGAAGTAAATAACTTTTAAGCTTGTGTGGATTACAAGTGAATTATTATCTAATTTATGTGCAATTAATAATAATTTCATAATAATTGCCAAGGCACCAGATAAAAAGCTGTACAAATTCAATCGGTGAACGGAAGGGAAGGAATCGGGGAATCTAGGAATACTTCGGTATATGTGGGAATATGTAGGAATATAAGGGAATATTTGGGAATGTCAAGAATATCAACAATATCAAGAATGTCTGGGAATATTGAATATTGATATTTCAAAGCACCACTATTTCGTCATTATTTTTCAAAATTACTTTGCAATATATATACTTGAAAGTAGGGTTTTCAAAGTAGAATCTGAAGTAGGTTCGAGCCCTGAACGATTGCATTTGAATTTCAGTGAACCTAAACATCACGGCCTGAAAAACACTTATAATTTTCAACTTATTACGGCAAATAAGATATTGAAGTTATTATAATTTTCAACTTATCAAGGCAAGTAACATAGATTTAAAATCGCAAAAAAAAGTAGATTTTTAATATAGTATTTTTAAATTTCGAAATAATTTTTTTTTTAATTTGATGCATTATATATTATGGAAAGTTTGGAAGAGGACGTAAATCAAGCAAGTAGACGGCGATCGAATGGGCACTGCCCACATTGGAAAGGGTTAGCGCTGCGACCTATACTATTTCTGTGACTATCCACAGGGGTGTCCCAAATCCCATTTCAAGCAATTCCACACGTTTTACCATCATTTTCCTTCTTTTCTCGAAAAACAATTGTTCTAGAGAAAAAAGTGTAGCACATAAAAGGTGTATTTTTGAAAGATCCACAACATTCACATGAAGATTTTTTGTATATTTTTAGTATTCACTTAAATAATCATAAGAAACATGAGATTTTTATATTTTTATGAAGTTTCAGAACTGTACTTTTTTTGTGTAGAGTCAATACACCCCAAAATTGAATGTAAATGATAAAAGTGTTAAAAAGGAAAAATTGTTTGATTTTTTTTCAGTCGGAGAACGAAGACCTCCAGAAGGGTGACGTGATCAAGAAAATTGACGAGTACGACGATCGGGACTTGCGACATGTAGACGCACAGAATCTGCTTCAAAATTCAGAGTCTGTAAGACTTGTAATCGAAAGGTCTGATTCGCCGAGAGAAACCTCATCTCGAAATCATACACCACACTCTTTGGTTTTCAAAACAATCATTGACAACAGGGTTGCAATTTGTCTGTCAGAATAAGACAATATTTTAATTAATTAATTTAATTAACCAGAGTGTCTCTTTCTATCGCTCAGCTCTATATTCACACATTTATCGCAAAATCTCTTTTTCAAATTCTTTTGCACCCAATCTGATTATTTCTTCATATTTTATATTTATATTTCATATTTATTTTATATATATATATGTTTTTTTAATTTTCCAAAGGTGCAAATGAGTTTTATAAAAGTGTAACGCTTAAGCCCTTTTCGAAATGCTTGTTATATCGAGAGGAGAACCAAAAGAGCGATCTTCTCGATGCCTCGGCACTGTACTGACTTTTCGCAGATTCTTCGCGTATTCATTTGAAAAAACTTGAGAAAAATTTGATTAATTGTTAATTAAATTTTCCTCGGTTCACGATCGTGCAGAACAAAATTACAACAGGAGCCGATGATCCTGCCAAAAAGTCCAGTTCCACCACCAACTCCGATTGAAGATGATTTTTCTTCCCACTCGAGTCCCGAAAGTTTTAATCCGGCAAGAGAACATCTCGATGAGATTCGCGAGGAAAGAATCTACTTGTCTCAGGTACAGCTTCAATTATTGTATATGAATTCAATTTTTTAATTCTATTGAATTTTCTTTTATTCCATTCAATTATATTTAATGCAACTAATTTGTTCTGAATTCTAATATATTCTTGTTAACTCTATTGAATTCCGATGAAATCGCATCTAATTTCATTGAAATCACCTTGAATTCTATTAAATTATATTCAATTCTGGCAAAGTTCATTAAATTACATTGGGTTCAAATTTGACTTTTTGAAATCAATTGAATTCAATTTTTATTATCATAGGTTTCATTTGATTCCATTGAATTTTAATCAATTCTAATGAAGCCCGTTCTATTTCGTCGAATTCTATTGAATTTTATTTAATTCCATTCGTATTGAAATCAAATTTCATTCTATTGAATTACATTCAATTCCGGCGAAGTTCTTTAATTTCGACTGCATTCAATTAACTTTTGTTTGAATTTTTGTATATTCTTGTAATTTTAATAAATTCTAACAAGTTCTTTTGAACTCAAATAAACCCTCTTAAATTCTATTGTATTCCATTCGATTCTTTTGAAATGAGTTGAATCAACTTGTATTCAGTTGCGCTCGCTTTTAATTCCTTCTAATTAATCTTTATCGCAATTAAATCAAATTGCGTCCCATCAAAGTTTGTTGAATTCTATTTAATTTTGTTGAGTTCCAGTGAATTCCGTTAAGTTCCAGTGAATTTCGTTGAATTCTGCTGAAGTTTCTTGTGAATTCAATTAAATGGCAAAGAACTTCTTTAAAGCAAATTCTTAGGGAAGAAAAAAAGTGTTTAAAAGAAGATTTAAAAATAATATAAAATAAATGCAATTTATTTTTAAATTTGAATGCTTTTAAAATCAAAGTATTTGGCGCCGTAAGTTTTCGAACATATCACTTCAAAAATTCAAGGCTTTTCTTAAAGTTTTTTAATTAAAGAGACTTATCTGTAAATTGTGCATAAAATTGACGTTAGCAAGTTTCTACAGAGGTTTGCTCAAGTTTTACAATTAAAATTTTTGTTGAATTACAAAATCGATAATTTAAAAAAATTAGTAAATAAAACAATCGATATCGCTTTGAGGACGCGAAAGTTTGCAAATATATTTTTGTTGGCGAGCGCAAGATGCCGGAAAATCCACGTGGAGGCAGTCTGTAAGCTATAAATATCGCTTTTGCATCGAAACCACCGCCTCAATTCAATACTTGTCTCGATTCTTGATACTGAAAGATCTCTCGTCACATAATGCACTTTACTTTCAGTCAAATTTAGAGACCTCAAAAATCGAGTCTAAATAATTTTTTAAATAAATAGTTTGTCTTCAAAAAGCTTTTGTGTACTTTCGCATTTTATTTCTTCTAAATTGGGAATTTTCCAAAAATTATAAAAAGTCGAATTAATTTATATAAAGTGTTAAGTTTTCAGACCTAGATTTGTAAAATTAGTCTCTTAAACCCAAAAAAAAACTGAAGCTAAAACTAATGTGCTGCCAAGGTAAATAAATTCCACATTAAATTACTTTGTAATTCAATCCACTCTTCAATTTTCAGATAAATAAATTTTCTTTTCAAATAGAGCATATAATGTTGTTCACTCTGGCTTTCTGACCATTTTTTCAAGTGAATAATTTAATGATATTTGACAGCCAAAAATAACATGTTTTTTTAGCAACTCAAATAATCTCTTGACAGAGTAAGATAAATTCCTTGTTCAACCCACTTAAATTTAAAAAAAAGGAAATCATTTTTTTTTATTTTTGTTTTTGTGATATTCACTTTTTATAAGCATTATTTAAAGTAACTAGCAATCAAAAACTCGCCTATACGCCCGAATATTGAATATTTCCATATTTCATGTACTAAGTTCTTTAATACTGGAGGAATAAATTCTTTTGAATAAAATTAATATAAATAACATATTCAAACGAATGAAACACTCTAAGTTCCTATAAGATTTCAAGTCGAAATACATATTGAATTTTCAACAAATAAAATTAATTTTCTAACCAAAAAGAAGAATTTCCAACAAAATACATGAATTATCTACCAAATAGTTGATTTTTCAACTTATGAAGGATTAATTTCTAACCAAAAATGGAATAGTGCAATTCTAAAATGAAAAATTAATTTTTTAAGAGAAGAAACCCGAATTTTTTACAAAAAAGTCAAATTTTAAAACAAAACATAAATTTTTAACCAAATATATCAATTTTCCACCAAAAAGATGATTTTTCCAGAAAGAAGATTGATGTTCTACCAAAAAAGACGAATTTTCAACCAAATACATTAATTTTCAATAAAATTGTTGATTTTTAAAGCCGAAGGGATGAGTTACCTACAAATCGGTTAAATTTTTAAATCAAAAATATAATTTTCCAACAAAAAAGATCATTTTCCACCAAAAAGTTAAATTTTCATAAAAATACGTTTAAATGGTAACAAAAAAGTTAAACCCAAACCAAAAATATATGAATTTTGAACAAAATAGTTAATTTTCAACCGAATAATTCCATTTTCCATCAAATTGTTGAATCCTCAACCAAACCATAATAATTTAAATTCAAAACTTTGCACTTTTAACCAAAAAAGATTAACTATCATCCAAAAAGATTATTTTTCGTCCAAAAAATACGAATTTTTAACAAAATACATGAATTTTCAACCAGAAAGATCACTTTTTAATAAAAAATGTTAAATTTCAACCAAGAATAAAATAGTTACATTGCCATGTAAAAATAGTAATTATTATCAACCAAAAAAAGCGAATTTCCAACAAAATAGTTACGTTTTCGACATGTAAGAAATGAATTTCCAACTAAAATTATGGATCTTGAAAAAAAAAATGAATTTCTCCATTGAATGATTCTTCAACCCAGGAGAATTATTTTCTAACAATGGAATAGTCAAATTTTCAACTAAGGAGGTGAATCTTAGAAAAAATTAATTTTCAACGAACAGACTCAACTGTTAATCAAGTAGTTGAACCTTCAACAATAAAAGGTGAATTCTTAACCAAGTAGTTAAATTTTAAACCAAAAAGATTAATTTTCCAGCAAGAAGATTAATATTCTACCAAAAGCATGAATTTACAACAAAGTATATTAGTTTTCAACAAAATTATTGAATTTCAGAGCCAAAAAGACGATAATTATCTGTATTACGGTCGAATGTTCAAACCGAAAATATGATTTTTTAATAAACAAAAATTAATTTTTTACCAAAAAGTTAAAATTTCATAAAATTAGTTTTATTTTTCGCAGAAAAGTTGATTTTCAACCGAATAGTTTAATCTTACAATAAAATGTTAAATTCTCAAACAAGCCAGATTAATTTAGACCCAGTTAAATTTTAAATCCAAAAGGATGAATTTTCAACCAAGAAAATTAATTTTCGACCAAAAAGATGAATTTAAAAAAAATTATAGCAATTTTCAATTTTCAATAAGAAATATCAATTTTCAACAAAAAACGGAATAGTTACATTATTAGTTGAAAAAATTAATTGTAAAAAACGAATTTCCAACAAAATAGTTTAACAAAAAAGATGAATTTTCAACTAACATGATGAATCTTAGGAGAAATAAAATGTCAACAAGAGAGTTCAACCCAAAAGATAGGTTTTTAACCCAGAAGGTCAATTTTCTAAAAATGGAATAGTTAATTTTACAATCAAGGAAATGCATCTACAACTCAAAACATGTATTTTTAACAAAGTAGTTCGGCTTTCAACCGAGTAGCTAAATTTCGGACCAAAAAATATTGCCCCCTCCCCCCTCAAGTTAGTAACGTAGTTTATGGACGATCCCTTATGCCTAAGCATTAAATGAGGGTTTGGCCTATCTTGAAATCTTTTGAAACCTTTTAAAATTTCTTAAAATACCTTGAAATCTTCTCAAAGTTCATAATATCCTATAAATTTCTCCGAAATCCCATAAAATCTCTTAAAAAAAAAAATTTCAAATGCTTTGAAAACCCTTCAAAATATTTTTCAATCCATCATAATAAAATTGAAAATATTTGAAATCCCGTAAATTTTCATAAATTTTGTTTTAATTTCTGAAAATCATGGGAAATGCCTTAAAATTTTTTAAGCCTGTTGAAATTACTTGAAACCCTTAGTCCCATTGAAACCCCCTCGAAATCTTTAAAAATAACTTGAAGTCTATAGTGAAAACCCTTTATATGTTCTTCAATACTTCGACAATCCTTAAAATCGTTTTAAATAGTTTGGGGCTTCTGGCTTAAAATCCCTCGAAATCTTTTGAAACTATTTGTAACCTTTACAGTTTTGTAGTGTTTCGTGAAATATTTCAAAATCCGTCGAAAACTTTTACAAAATCGTTAAAATACTTCTGATTCCCTTGAAGTCTTCTAAAATTATTTGAAATCCATAAAAATCCCGTGAACTCCCGCACAATCCTTTCATATGCCAAGAAATCTCAAAATATTTTTGAAAATCACATGAAATATTCTTGATTCACTTGAAATTCTTAAAAAATCTGTGAAATCCGTTGAAATGTTTTAGAGTTACTTGTAATACTTTTGGTAGTGCTATTGAATGTCTTGAAATTTTTTGAAATACTTTGTGAATCCTTAAAATATTTCAAATACCTTGAAATTCCTAAAAATACTTCAAAATCCATTGAAGCCTTAAAAAATGTTGTAATGTGCCCTCAAATATTTGATATCCATTGAGGACGCTTTAAATCTTTTAAAGTCTCTTCAAATCCTTTGAAATCTTTTTAAATCCTTTGAAATCTCATAACGTTCTCCTTAATCTCTTAGATGGTCCAAAATCCCATAAAATCCTTTAAAACTCCTCAAAATCTCTGGAAATCTTTGAAAATGACTAGAAATAATTAGAAATCCCTTTAAATATTTTGAAATACTTAGAGAACGTTCACATTTTTTTATAACCTTTAAAACCCGAAAAATATCTTCTGAAATATTTTGCATCCTTGAAAAATGTTCAGAATTCTTTGAAATCTTAATATCTGGTGTGCTCTCAAAATTCGCGTGATCAACCCCTTGGTATTACAGAAGTAAAGGCAATGAATAAATTTTTTTCTTCATTGAAATAAGTTTTATTTTCTTATAAAAGTACACTGGGACCTGGAATTAGTTAACTCGGATTTACTATATACCTAGAACCGATCGCCCCGCAGTTTCGCGGTGCGTGTGAAGCCCGCGCGGTCAAGAGAGGCTTGCTCAACCATGCGTGACTACGAGCAGCGTAGCAACAAAGGAGCTGTGCGCGGGTACTCACGCGTGTCTGGTCCGTAATATCATGTATTCCAATTGGAAATGGTTCAGACGGCCCTTACTGTTTACGTTTGGAGGCCCTAGAAATGGCATCAAGGCTAGTGCGAACCATGTCCGAAACCGTAATACAATCCAGGTTCCAGTGTAGATAATTCAAATTCGGTATTTGCAAGAACAAACAAACATTTCGCCACTATGACAATCACAAAATAAATTGTAAAAAAACTGATTGTAAAGAAATTTTGACGTTAATAGCAGATTAGATTTTCAAATTTTAAATGTATATAAAAATTGAAGCCATTTCAAGACATTTAAAAGTGAGTCAAGTCTTCGACAACAATATGTCCGATATTTTCGAGATATTTGGTAATTGGTAATTGGTAATTGGTAGATTTTAACTTAATGTATAAAAAATAACCGCCAATGTTTATTTAAATTTTTTCAAACAGAGTAATAAGAATCTCTTATTTCAAGAAACAGAAAATTATTGTTATCGACCCTGAGTTCTAATTTCTAATGTATTTCTTTTGATTCTTTCAAAATCCCTCGTACTCTAGTTGAATTCACTTTAATTCCATTAAAAATATTGTGCATTTTTTATTTAAATCACATTATACTAAATTAAATTTCATTGCATTATATTGACATAAAAAAATCCGCTAAAATTGACTTTCAATTGAATTACATTTATTTTGATTCTATTGTTTAGACTTTCGAATTCAATAAAATTAAATGAAATCCAGAAAAATAAAATTCACCTTGAATTTTGTCTAATTTCACTGAATTCTATTGAAATATAAAACAAGTTTAATTCCACTATATTCCAATGAATTCTGTTGACTTCCATTACTTCCATCGAATTTAAATCGAATTTATCTGATTAACTTTCTTTGAATTGAATTCAATTCCATTCAATTTCACTAAATTTCAATTGATTTCACTAAATTTCAATTGATTTAATGTCATTAAATTCCACTGTATTAAAATTAATTTTATTGACTGTCTTTGAGCTTCAATTAATTTAGTTGAATTCTATTGAATTTCTTTAAATTCTATTAATTTCCTCGCATTGAACTGAATTAAAAATAATCCTGTTAATTTTCATTTAATTTCACTGAATCACAGTTAATTATACTAAATTCCACTGCCGGACGGACAGAAAAACTGTTGCCTGAGGGTAGGGTTTTAATTAAATTCCATCACGGGTAATTAAATTTCAATAATTTATATTGAATTCTAATTAATTCAAATTAATATGATTACATGAATTTTAATTTTATTTTATTTAGTTTAATGAATTTAAGTTCTATTGATTTGCATTAAATTCAACTGAATTCCAATTAAAATCGTTTTAACACTGAAGTCCACTGAATCAAACTGAATCACATTCAATTCCCTAAATTCAACTGAATTCTATTTATTTCAATTGGATCCCATTAAATTCAACTGAATCAAATTAAAATTATAATGAATTCCATTGATTTTATTAAATTTCATCGTCATTCATTAAATTAAAATTGATTAGAATTAATTCCGCACACGGAGAAAATTTGGTTAGGAAACTTTACCAAACTTTTGAGTAAAATTGGGATATATGGACTAAAAGGAGAATGTTTGACATTATTGTAATAATTTGTGACGTGCAAAAGGTTAAATAATACATGGCAGTTCGGTAAACTTTAATAGCGCAGATTAAAGTTTCCAAATGTACAGTAAATATTTTCAAAAGTAAACATTAATGCACGTCGTGTAATTATTGAGAACTATTCTGTCATACATTGAGGAAAAATTGGATAAAATTTCATATTAGTTGAGTAAAGTTTGCAAATGTAAAGTCAAGCAAACTTTAAATTATGCAATGTTAATGCTTCCCTTAAAATCGGTTATAGAATGACAAATTTCGGTGAATGTTTCTAAGTAAAAAATGTATTATATACTCGAAAGTTTGGTAAAGTTTAAAATCAATTCTAGAGAAACATTGATTTTTGATATGTGACTGTTTCCACCACATTGCATGAAAGTTTATCCGCTGTGGAATAGATTTTAATTTTTGCTACGTTAGACTTTATTCGACAGTTTGGTAAACCGACATTCGAGTCGCAGTCGCCCAGCATCTCCCACCACTTCCCAAATCTTGCAGGATCGTATAAAAGTATTAAGCACCTCGAAGATATTTACCATTTTTTAAATTATGAATAAGTTGTTCAATTTGCAACCTATTCATAGTTCTCGTTGGCATTTAGTATTGGATAATGCATAATAGTTCTACAATTGCAAAATAAAGTTGGAGTTGATTTAGGAAGGTTATTACAAAGTTGGTTACCATGGATCGAAATTGACGCCTCTGGCGTAAGCCTTAGTGATGCTATTTCAGTGCTTTTTGCCATGTTAGTGTTTTCCTTACAAAATTTGTAGTTTTTTTTTCATTTAGTGGGATGAAAAAATTATATTTCAATGAGAATAAGAAAGCTTCGATCCAAAAAAATAATCCTGTTTCGAGAAAATCAAAATTGAAATTCGCGGTATCACGAAAAAAAAAGAAAGTATATATTTTTCCTATTGCATGATACAATTTTTTTTAAATATAAATACTAGAAGGTTAAAGAAATCAATACTCTGTTAAAATTTGATCTAAATATGAACTTAGATTTCATTGAATTTTGTTTTTAAATTATTGTGTCAATAAATGAGGTTTGGAAAAAAATCTTTTTACCACAACTCTTACTATAGTATAATTTTGCAAAGTTTTGTATTGATAACAGAAAATTCAGTTTCAAAAATAAGAAATAACAAATTTTTAAAAACAATTTCTTAAACTGAAATTTCTCATACGAAAAATCGAATAAAAACTTTTCATTAAATTTACGTCGCTATATAATTTTTTTGAGAATTCTTTTGCTAAAATCTTTTTTCATATTTTTTAAAATATTTTTTTACCATACAGTGTAATAAAAGTTTTTGCCAAATCTACATCGTAAAAATCTTTAAAGAATATATGAATAATTATTCAACAACAATGTTTTAAATAATTTTGTATTTTTACTCAGTGTAATTGGAAAAAATTTCATTTTTACAGAAATTTGTATATAATTTGATTAATCATAATAACATTTTATATAATTTGTCAACTGCGGTATTAACCAAAGAGTAACTCTTTCAATTGTGCATTGCGTACCTACAAGAAATTATGTAATTTTTGCAGATATAATCAAATATACTGATAAGGATCACCATTGTGTACATTCTCAAAGAAAGTCACAATTAATATATATATATAATATTTTTATACAATATATGCTAATTTCCGACGAAAAAAAAACTAATATAACCTAAAGTTGTTCATAATCCTAAGTTTAATTTTTAAGTAAAATGAATTTAATTTTAAATAACCGATTTCTGGTAAAAAGGGTTAACATAACCTTAAATCGTTCCAAAATTGTAAATCTTCTTTGAAGCCTATATCAAAATTGCCGGTGAAAATCACTAGCCTAAAACCTATAATGAAACAAAAGTTTTAATCTTCTTTGAAATCAAATGATTTTTCATTAAAAATACCGTTTTTTCACTCAAAATTCTTGGTCTTAAACAGCAACATAACCTGAAATGGTTGAAAAGTTCTAAAACTTCTTGGAAATTTTATAAATATAATTTATTTTAAACAAAGTCATTGGTTTTAAATTTAATGATTTGTCAAAAATAACGATTTTAGATAAAACAGGTCAACATAAGCTATAGTTGTTGAAAAATGGTACATGTTCTTTGAAATCTAATAATTTTTTATTAAAAATACTAATAATTCTCAATGAAAAACACAAACATAAAATAACAGAAAATTATTAAGAATTGTAAATCTGTTCCAAAATCCAATGACTTTTTTGCAAGATGATCGATTTTTTGTGAAGAACGTTAATATTATTTGAAACTATTCAAAAATTTGCTATCCTATTTGAACTATAGTGATTTTTTCACAATACCAGTTTTTGGTATAAATCGTTAACCTAACCTACAATTGTTAAAAATCAGAAATCTTGATGATTCTTGTTTAAAAATGCTAATTTCCAGTTTAAAAAAATTACACAACCTAAAATTTCAAATAAATTTCAAGTCTTTGAAATGTTTTGATTTTATAATATTTTTTTTTCACCCAGCGAAAAGTACTAATATGAAACATGTGTAATATTTTCAATAATTTATTAGCCAATTTGAAAGTTTTAATTTAATTGCTTAAAAGTAATGAATATTCAAAAAGCACAAATCGCTTTGGGTAAAATTCATATGATTTTCATTCGATTAAAATTTTTAAAAGCTCATTCTACTCCTTGAAAGGTCCTTTACAATTGTATTCATCACGTTTTTATTAAATATCATATAGAAAATTGTTTTATTTAAAACATGACTAAATAAAAGAGTTGTACGTATTATTTTTAAATAAAATAATTTCTACGAAAACGAGACGAATATAATTGTAAAGAAACTTTCGGGAAATGGAGTGAGCTTTTGTAAATTAAAATGAAATGCAAATGACGTATTTCGCCTAAAGCAGATGCAAAAACAGAAATAGTTGTGCAAATAACTACATGTCATAACCATGTAAGTGCAATTTTTTTGAAAACACGTTTTATTGGCTTAAAAATTCTCTAAAATTCTACCTGACATTGTGGTGAAAGGATATATCCAAATTCGAACGATAGTGTGATTTTATCTCGATAAACTGTGATCAATCATACGAAAATTTAAATCTTTGTATTTGATTACATCCTTTTATTGTATTAAATAGTTACAAAGACCAAAGTTAAAAGAACTGATTTTTAAAAAGATACAAAACAACTTCAAGTAATGAAAAGTCAAATAACAGAAATGAAGAATTGAAGAGCATAAATTTTAAAAGTGGTGTAAGAGAGAAAAAGTTAAGTAAATCACATTTTGTGTAAAGATCTTTAATTTTTTATATTTACATATTTTATGAGTGATTGCCGTGAAGTTGACAATTTTAGATAATATGATTTTCGAAAACAACAAAATTTTCAAACGGCCTCAAATATTTTTTTAAAATGAAGGATTACCCGAGAGGGTATGAAAATATAAAAATAAAATATCAAGGAACGTATTTGTGATGTATATGAATTTTACGCAAAAAACCTGTGGGACAGACTTTAAAGAGATTTTGAACATCCTTAACGGAAGAATATTTAACTCTACTTTTAATTTTTATCTTTTCCAAGTTAATATAAGTAACATCTGTAAATTTCACATATTTAAAAAATGGTTTAAATATGATTTGACAATTTTTCATTTTAAATTTGTAGCTTCAAATAGGTGCGTAGCAAGACATTTTGCATACTTTTTTATTTATTATTTCTAAACGAAGTCGTCCAAAATTTGGAAACTTTATTGAATTGTGCTTTGATATCATTTTAATACCTTACTCAGATAATATTAGAATCAAGTTAATATCCAAAGAAAAGGTGGAAAATTACTCAGAATTAAAGTGGCAATTACAAAATACATATTCCAAAAAATATAGATCTTATAATATAAATCTTTTTATGAAAACTTTAGTCACGGCACTGGTCGTTTCTCACAAGCGCTGAATCAATTCCTCTAGTTAGTATATAAGGAAGTTCCAAATTTCTCCTCTCAATGTGAAGCGTGCGTCAGCGTAGTTACGTCGAAAGCGTCTTATATATGTGTAGTATTATATTAGGGTTATTTATATGTATGTTATATGTGTTTGAAAAGGTTTACGTGTCGTCAGTGTATTTGTAATGAAATTGTATTCTGATTGGCTGTAACTGACTCATGTGTATGTGAGTGTATGCTGTTGACTGTGTATAAGTTTGTTTTTTTGATTCACAGAAGGTTACGGTTTACCAAACTGCCAGTTAAAGTTTCTCGAGCATCAGTGACTCCTTCATGCCTTTTCTGTAAACCCACTTATATTTTGTACCAAGCCCTCGACCGCGTTTTACCCAATTGTTCAGTAATCTTTATCTGAAGTTTGATATATTTTACAATTATGTGCATTAAAATGTCAACTACCAAGTACAGTATTAATTAAAGTACAGTTCAGAAGATATTCGTGTCAGTTTGTCGCACTTTCATGTTTGTTAATGAAGTATTACCGAATTTTGTCTTACCAAACTAGATATGAAACTTTATCAAAGTGTCCACATGTCCCAACTTTACCCAACTGAGTTTGGTAAAGTTTCTCGAAATATTTTTCTCCGTGCAGTTAAAATAATTCAGTGGAATTTAATGAAATGAAATAATTCTAGTTAATTACAATTCGTGCCACGAAATTCAACTGAATTTCATTGATTTTGATCAAATTCTATCAATTAAAATTAAATTTCAATATTTTCTATTCAATTCCAATTGATTCCATTGAATTTAATTAAATGAATTTGAATTCTATTGAATTTCATTAAATTTAACTGAATTTAAATTAACCCGTTATTAACACTCTATTACAATGAATTGCAGTTAATTCCATTAAATGCAACTGAATTATAATTAATTTCATCGAATTTGATTGTACTTCATTGAGGTCCATTGAATTCTTCCGAACTTCAATTCATTGAATATAATTTGAATAAATTGCATTTTTTTCATTTTTCAATTCTACCGAATTGCATCAATCTCTACTAAATTCCAATTAATTTAATTGAAATACTAATTAAATTCAACTGAATTCAATTAAATTCCACTAAATCCCATTAAATTCCACTGAGTACACTTAAATCCAACAGGCTCCCATTACATTCAACTTAATTCCATTTATTTTCCATTGAGTTTAATCAAATTCGACTGATTTTTGCCTAATTCCATTCTTCTCCATTAGATGTTAATGCATTATTAATTGCATTGAGTTTTATTGAATTTAATTGAATTCTGTTAAATTCCGTCGATGGTTTGAATTTCGTTTTTTTTTTTATTGCACTTTCATCACCGGAAAATGGACAAGCGTTTCTGGAAGAGAGAAACTTGATCAATAACCTTCACAGTTGGGAAATAGCTTTTTCGAAAGATCTAGGTGATGAAGTTGGTAGTTGCCAAAATAAACATCAGTTTCTGAAACCTTGGTTTGTATCGTTTCTTTTAGGAGCTCGTTTTTTTCACTTAAAAATAATAAGAAAACATTCTCATCTCGCGCTGCGCGCGCGGCTCACGGGATTGAGGGCGCCTAGGGCGCACACCTGTTGGATCTCGCGCTTCGCGCTCGATAATGTATTTACCTCGCGCTACGCGCTGCGTCTTTGTACTTTATCCACATTACCACATTTGTACATATTATTATTATAGATTAGCAGTTCGAACTCGAAAGTTCATTGCCTCACTAACCCGAGACCGCCACTCATCTCTATCCTGTGCATCCTCCATCCAGTTTAAGTAATCATGTCCTAGTTCTTTTAAATCTTCCCTTACATTTTTCTCCCATCTGTTTCTCGGTCTGCCTAAGGGTCTCTTACCAATCGGCCTCCCTCTTAAAACTTGCGCCACTGTTCTTTCATTTCCCATTCTTGCTACATGCCCCGCCCATCTTAGTTTACGCGCTTTCATTACTCTATTAATATTTGCTGACCCGTAGAGAGCATGCAGCTCATCATTATGCAGTTTTCTCCATTCGCCGGTCTCTTCGTCCCTTTTTGGACCATAGATTTTTCTAAGTACTTTATTCTCAAAAACTCTAAACCTATTCTCCTCTCCCTTCGTCAGCGCCCACGTTTCGCACCCGTACATGACGACCGGCATTATTATTGTTTTGTAGATTCTTACTTTGATGTTTCTAGATAGCAATCGCGATTTTAATAGTGTGTTTGCTGCATAATAGCACCCATTGCCAGCGTGCAGCCGCGCGTTGATTTCCGTTTTAATCTTATTTTCGCTAGTTATGATAGACCCGAGGTATTTAAACTCGCTAACCCTTTCAAATTTCATATTTCCAGCCATTAGATCCCCGTCTTGATTACTTTGTTCGGATCTGCCGACGGTCATATATTTTGTCTTCGATTCGCTAACTTCTAAGCCAATATCTTTGGCTTTTGTGATCAAGATTTCTGCATTTTTAGCTACCGTTTCTTTATCATCCCCTAGTAAGTCGAGATCATCCGCATATCCAAGAATTTGTACTATCCCATTGAGGGTAGCACCGGTCGGGTTCGCCTGCACTTGCCTAACCACGTATTCTAAAACCAAGTTAAAAAGGACGCACGAAAGTGCATCGCCCTGTTTCAGGCCATCGCGGATCGAGAACTCTTCAGATAAACTACCGTTTACGCGTATTCTACCCCTACTGCCGCTTAAGCAAATTTCGATAAGTCTAACCAATTTTCTTGGTACACCCAAGAACTCTAGGATCCAGTACATTCGTGCGCGTATAATAGAGTCGTAAGCTTTTTTGAAATCGATAAATAGCTGATGCACTACTTCTTTAAATTCCCATTTTTTTTCTAGCAGTTGCCTAATTGTAAACATTTGATCGCTTGTAGATCGGTTTCGGCGGAATCCACGCTGGTAATCCCCAATGATTTCCTCGGCAAAAGGAGTCAGTCTACTTAGGATTACATTAGACAGGATCTTGTAGCACGAAGATACAAGTGAAATTCCCCGATAATTGTTACAGTCAGTTTTATCGCCTTTTTTAAAGATGGGAATAACGATAGAGGTATTCCATTCTTCCGGCATGCGTTCTGTTTTCCAAACTGCGCGTATTAATTTAATAATTTGTCTTGTGAGGCAAGGGCCTCCATTTTTTATCAGTTCTGACGGTAGGTCGTCGATGCCCGCGGCTTTGTTATTTTTCAACTTCTTTATAGCCATTTTTATTTCTATATCAGCAGGGTCATCAATTAATAGATCAGCAGTGTGGATTTCGCCGAGATTACCTTCAACGGGGGCTTCGCGTACATTTAATAGTTTATCGAAATAGTCTTTCCATAAATTCAGTCTCTCTGTCGCATCGGCTACTAGATTGCCATTTTCGTCCCTCATTACTTCCGTTCTACTTTGAAAGCCTTTCCTTATAAAATTGATTCCCCTGTACATCTCGCGCGGGTTATTCTGTTTATTATGCGTTTCTATTGCTAGTATTTTATTCTTTTCCCACTCCCTTTTCTTGGATCTATAGAGCCTATTTGTACGTTTACTAATCTCGAGATACTTCTTATGTGTTTGATCGCACTTATTTTGTAAACTAATTAGTCTGGCCTTCCGGCGTTTTTCAAACCAGAGTTTGCACTCTTCGTCAAACCATGGTTTGCTTTTTGTTACTTTCTTTAAACCTATCGTAAGTTTCGCGGCTGTCTTTACCGCCTTTTTTATATTGCTCCACAGGGTTTCCGGGTCCTCCTCGTAATTATTGTTATCGTCGCTCTGTTCTTGGAGAGCGTCAAAGCTATTAGAAATCTCAACTTGATAATTTAATGTTTCTGTTGCTGTTATGAATTTATCTATATTGAAACGAACTGTTGGCTCTGTGCGTCCTGTTTTCTTACTGATCGCTAGCCTAGATCTTAGTTTTACTATCACGAGAAAATGGTCTGAATTTAAATCCGCTCCCCTATACGATCTTATATCGAGAATGTTTGTATGACGTCTTCTGTCAATTAGAACGTGATCGATCTGATTATGAGTGTTACCATCTGGTGATCTCCAGGTGGCCTTATGTATGTTTTTATGCTTGAAATATGTGCTTTTGACAACAAGGTTCTTTGAAGCTGCAAAGTTTATTACTCTAGTTCCATTGTCGTTACTGACGTCATGCAAACTTTCTGATCCTATTGTAGGCCTATACATCGGTTCTTTTCCAATTTTCGCGTTGAAATCCCCCAATACTATTTTTGCGTCAAAAGTTGAGAACTTGTCAAAAACCTGCTCGATTGTTTCGTAAAAGAGATCTTTAGTGTCTTCGTCTTTGTCCTCGGTGGGGCAGTGCACATTGATTAATACCTGTTTGTTGAAAATACCCTTCAGTACAATGTATGATAACCGATCGTTAATGAATTGCATGTCGATAACATAGATCTTTTAAAATTAAAAATCGAAGCATCGACAACTGTAATTTGGTGATTGTGAATTCTCTTCTGTTAAAGCTCTTTCGGCTTTAACGAACACATTCTCATCACGTATCTCGTGCTTCGCACACGATTACAATTTGGCCAAAACAGTTCAAATAATGCAAAATAAAGCACAAATTTTATTTTTGATGACTACTTTAATATTTGTTCATTATTTGGCCGTAATCTTTATTCGCAGCTACCCTGAAAAATGTTTGACGTTTTGATAAGTGTATAATATTACAATTCATAATGGGTATTGGGTATTGATATTGAAACATACGTATTTTGATTGACTTGTTTTTATACTTAAAAAAAGCGCAGGTCCTATCAAAAAAATGTGGAGAGCAAATTTTTATAACTAGTATAGGCAAACAATGTTCTTATTATAAATTTCATTGTACCTTGCGTCATTTTTCCACATATTTAATTTTTTACTTTAATTTTCAAGGATTAAAATAAAAATTACCTATCCTATCAAAAACGATTGGCAACAAATTTGTAGCTCGTTTTTCAACGAACAAATTTTGGTTTTGTATTTTTTTCTTAGCCTTTGTCGTTTGTCCAAAAATTGAATTTTTTTATCTTCCATATCGTTTTTTTCGGAATAAAACAAAAACTACACGGTGGTCAGGAAGGATGAATAGGTATGACAAAAATG
This sequence comes from Andricus quercusramuli, assembly GCA_932178445.1. NCBI lineage: Eukaryota > Metazoa > Arthropoda > Insecta > Hymenoptera > Cynipidae > Andricus > Andricus quercusramuli. The sequence continues at coordinate 102,006 of CAKNXH010000355.1, forward strand.
GCAATAAAATCCGTTTGCAGGATGATATTCGGGCACAAATATGCATCAAAAATCCGTTCGAATTGAAATCCTAGCTGATCCTGTTCACGAGATATCGTCAAATTACGTATTTCAGCTAATTATGACTTTTATACAAGGTATGTATAGAATAGATGAATATATGCTAGTTTAACACCCGTGTTTATATATATATATATTTCTGCTCGGTGGGTGCCTATCACCACTAAGCAGCGCGTCCTCGGATAATTTTTTTAAATCAGATGTAATTTTTTCGGCCAAAGTGAAGCTATCTCTTCGAACAAAATAGGAACTAAACCATTTCAGAAGAGATGATTCACGAATCCTTGCAGAATGTGTAGTTCGGAAATCACACATTTTTTCATGAAGTACAGTTCATCATCTTCTTCAAAGAGAGGAGGGTTGACTGTATTGCGACAATCTTTAGCTTTTATTTTATTTTTGCCTAGAGATTCAAATTTATTACAATCTTTTTTTAAATCTCCGTAAGTCTTCAACTGAGTACTTTCATCATGAATATCTTCAGAATTTTTATTTGACGTGTCTTGTGTGTGACGTAGTTCTATTAAAGTAAAAAAACAATAGGGACAAGGTTACTTTGCTGATACAGTTTGTTGTCCATTCACCAGCAGCAAAACTTTGAAATCTGATACATATTTGAAGGGAATATCGTTAACTATAGTCAATTTGACTAATAAATTGAGGTTTTCATAGGTTTCTTTTATTTGAGGCACTACGCACAATAGTATCAATTCCTGAACACTTGTTAGTTTAGCTTTTGTATCGTTACTTCCCTTGGCACTTTCAGTAATTGCAGAATAATCTTCAGTCAAAATTGTCATCGAAATTTTGAAAAACCCCTATACTCCATCCGCCATTAATTTTATTTTAGGTATACCAATTTGACCCCGCTTTTCTACAACTGCGTCCAGCAATTCTTCAGCATCTGCCCAAATCACAGGCCTATTTTCTTCTTGGTCGTTTTCAGTATCAAACTGGAAAACCTTATCCTTGTAAACATCTTCTAAAGTTCTTAATTTTTGCGATATGTTTTGCTCGTATGATACACGAACAGATTTCCTGCCTGCGTTGCTTCTCAAAAAACTCTTCATTTTTTTCATGTGGTTGCATGAAACACCAGAGTTTACATGAAAATTGTCTAATTTTTCGGCATGAAAAACAACTTGCTTATTTGGTTTTGGATTCACAGCTACTCTTATTTTGGAACCCAGAGTATTTAAAGTTATTTCTTCACCTTGTTGTTCAACACTAGATCTTCTTGCTTTCAAAATTGAAGAAAAAATTTGATTTTGTTGCTTTTCAGGTAACTTTCCTACTATTTTCAATACATTGTCACGGGCATTGTTTTCTGACTTAGAAGTAGAAACACAAGGATGATAAGTGCCTTTACCTACTTATTGAAAGCACCTTCTACACATTCCAAACGAATCCCTTGATTCTTTTTTACTCGGTTCGGATTCATGAACATGAACATTTTTTGTGCCATTGAGACCATTAGATGCATCAATTTGATTGGAAACATTGAGCATATGCCTTCTACCTTTTATAGGTTTTGAATGACCTTTAAATCGTGCTACTCGACACACGTAACAGTTACAATTGAAAGTCGTTCTAGTTTCTTTCAGTAAAATTATCTCGTCATAATTTGGCATAGTTTGTAAAGGTCTTGTGAAAATATTTTTTCCCCGATTAGCAAGTGCATGACGACAAGAGCTACAAATACTTAACGGAAATTTCGAACTAGATGTATCGAAACATATATTAATGTATTTCCTGATCAATTCTTCGTTGGTCTCAGATATAAGAAAATCTTGTGATCTTTTTCATCCGAAAATTATTTTTCTACCACAAGGTGCACATACCTTCATCGTATTCTCTTCATGATCACATTTATGATCTATATTCTTCTTTAGTGGAGAAGAAGCCATATTTATCCGTTAGCATGCCACTCAAACTTGATCTCTAACACGGAAAATATAAAAAATTTCCAAGACACAAACAAGATAAGAATCACCCAAAATCTTCTGACTGATCCTAGCCTTTTATGCACTCAGGGAAAAGGTTATCTTGAAACAAAAGCATCGTCCTCTTGCCTGTTTTGTTTTGAATGACGTGAATAGATTTTTTACACAAACAGAATTATTTGGTTAAGACAACTGAAAATCCTCTCAACCTTAAATTTAAGAGGAAATTCTAATGATGAAATAGCTAGAATGCGCAATTTTACGATATCTCGAGAACAGGATCAGCTAGGATTTCAATTCAAACAGATTTTTGATGTATATTCGTGCCCGAATATCATCCCGCAAACGGATTTTATTGCCATTTTTGTTATGCCTATTCATCCTTCCTGACCACCGTGACTACGCGTCCTATCAAAAAGTGATTAACAAAAAATCTGTAGATCTTTTTTTGGATGCACAATCTCTGTCTCCTGATCTTTTTTTGCATCTTGCATAGTTCGACTGAAAAATGGAATTTTTGATTTTTCATAATTTTTTGTGCGATCAAAATTTGAATTTTCGATTGTTCAATAAAATTCAAAAATTTGTTATGATAATCTCGTAGGCTTTCAAAATTGAACGTTTCTCTCTCCTTGACTTTTTTCATATCGTGCGCTGTTCGGCTTAAAATTTTCATATTCCTTTGATTTTTTGAATTTTGAAAATTCTATAACTCTGATAATTTTCTTTTATCGAAAAAGTCGTCTTTTTTGAATTTTTATCAAAAATAACTGGCTAAAGAACTTGACCTTCAGTTTCTTACACTAAAAAAGCATACCAAACGCTAACCTGAAAGATTAATTATTTCAAAAGCTATCGTGCTCACAGTCAGACAGACATACATGCATACAGACAAACAGACAGACATACAGCAGACACATTCGTAAAAACCTGTATTTCGGGTGTATTCCTGAAAAATAAAGTGGCCTGGTGGTACTTTCATAAAAACTTTGGCTTAGGAAATTGAATTCTTGAAAATTATCTGAAACTCACAACAAATTTCTTGAAATTTAACGAAAATTTTTGTAAAGTTACCAGAAACATTTCTGAAATTATTACGAAGTTTCTGGGAATTTGTGGCAATTATTGTAAATTCATTAATATTCATATGCAACAAAAATATTTACAAAGTTGAGAGTATAATGTGATGCTGGGATATAAGCTTTCTCGTTGACCAAGTTGATGATCATCCACCATAAAAACTAACCCTTCCCATCAGTTGCATGAAATTAAATGACTGTTGATGACTTCCTCAACAGGCTACAATTACGAAATTTAAAAGATATATAATTGTGCAATTTGCGGGTTGAAAATAAGATAGGATTCAAAATAGAAAATTCTGAGAAAACTATAGATCGAATCTATTTCAAGTTAGACAGGGTTCTACACTTAAAATCGCAGAATCTCTCGGGGACTTCGTTGTTTTCCAAAAAAAACACACATTTTTTTCTTTAAACCTCCATAACTTTTGACTCAATTGAGACATTTATTATTTTCTCAAAAAACTCACCGTTAAATTGTTTGCCCATTTTTTTAACTTTTGATTTAATAAGGAAGATATCTTGTAAATTTGATGCTGGCTGAATAACCTTTGTTGCCAGGAGATTTTTTTTTACAATCGAGTTTTCTACTTTTTCTCGGAAACAATGACAGATACGAAAAAAATAGATGAAAAAATCTGAAAAATAAGAGAAAAGGGTGGGGGCTTCCAACAAATATTTCTTTTTTTTTTAATTTTGGAAACATGAAAAAAATATTTTCTGGGAAACCCCACCTTTTTTATTCTTCCAAATATTTCTGAAAAGTTTCTGCCAATAGGAGAATCAGTAAATCGTATCAGTAGCATGCGGGATAAACCATTTTTGATACCAGGAGAATTTTTTTCGCCTAAAAATGAAATTTCTTATGTCTTCTTGTAAACGATTGAAGATATCGCAAAAGAATGAGACATTTTCTCACGAAGGAATAGTAAGGAGTAGTATCCCTGTAAGTGGGGAGTGGGACGAGCGACGTCCAATAATTCGTTAATGCTAGCTACGAATGAAAACTCGTATGCTCCCCCGTTCACATGCGCACTGACGGTTGCCATGCCAATGATGTCAACACGCGTTTGAAGCTTCGAACTCTTGTATCGAACGAACATAAACAAACGAACATAACCTACATGTGCATCGAGATGTCAAAAGGTAGCATATTGAGTGGGTATAACATGTGACCGCGAAAACAGCTCTGCGCATGTGCACTGGGGAGCATTCGAGTTTTCATTCGTAGCTAGCATTAACGAATTATTGGACGTCACTTGTCCCACCTCTGCTCACCGAACACATAGGGTGATACCACTCCTTACTATTCCTTCGTGCATTTTCTATAGAACTTTTTTAGACGTGCAAATTTTTATTTTAACATTTTTTCGTATCTGTCATTGTTTCCGAGAAAAAGTAGCAAATTCGATTATAAAAAAAAAATCTCCTGGCCACAAAGGTTATTTAGCCAGCATCAAACTTACAAGATATCTTCCTTATCAAAGTAAAAATAAAATTAAAAAATTAGCAAAACATTTAAAAGTAGGTTGTTTTTTAAGAAAATTGTCTTGTAATTTTTCAGAAAAACCTCCGCCATTTTCTTAATTAAAATTTTTTTTAATTTTCTGGCGTTTTACGAAAGAAGACGATAAACGCTATAAGAATAAAACAAATGAATGTCTCAATTAGGCTAAAATTTATAGAGGTTTAAAGAAAAAATTTGGGTCTGATTTGAATTGAATTCGGTCTATAGAAGCAAGTGATTCTTATGATCTATACTTTCAAAATTTGAAAATATATTTTTTTTTTCAATTTTCAAAGTATAGTAAAGAAAAAACGAAATAAGCTCACCTAGTTGTCATTTAAAATTATTTGATAGCGCATTTTTTCATGTTTTAAATGTAGGAAATACTTCACAAACTTTGAAAATGATTATTTAGTATAAAAAACATCACATGAAACATAAAACATAATTTTAATTCTCGAAATTATTTTTCATAGTAAGAGGAAGAAAAAACAAAGAAGGTTCTAACCTTTCTAACATTTATCAATAGGCCAAAATCTAAAGTACTTGAAACTGCAAAAATTCGATTTTCGACAAAGGGGGGCTTTACCTAGTTGTCGTTCTCAATGTCTCAATTATATGTTCCTTAAATTAATCAAATTTTAAACTTTTTCAAACAAATTACATAAGCCAAGAATTGAACAAATATATAATATATAATCACTAATTGCAAAATTAATCTTTTTTTTCGAATTTGCGATTTTTATCTGCTTACTGACAAAAATCTTACACTAAAAGTTTGCCAACTCAAATATGTTATTGTCTACCGAAGGAAATAAGACGACGCGTATCTCACCGATTTGCCAAAACTTTTTTTTCACGAAGATATGAATGCTATAATTTTTTTAATTGAAAACGCGAAGTATCAAAAAATGGTCAAAATTTTTGTTAACGATGTTTTATTTTAATCTAATCCAGGTATTTATCTTTTTCTTTTTGATTCTGATAGAGCTTCTCTTTCTCTTTCGGAATCCGTTAGAAAATTACAAAAAAAAGTTCAAGAGTGACAAAATGGCGGCGGGTTTTCTGAAAATATTCAAATTAAATTTATTTAAAATTCCGTCGTTTTGTTTCTCTTGATTTTTTTCTAGATTCATCCTAATTTTATGTTTAATGATATTCTACCTTGTGCTCACGCCTTGGCGAGAAAGAAGAATTTGTGTTTGAAAAACAAAAATTCACATTTTTGCCAAAACGACAAAAGATATGACATAAAGTAAAAACAAAAATTTCCGAAATTTCTGCGAAAATAATTATAAAAACCTGTAAGATTGATTTTTTTCTCAATAATACAATTTAGTGTTGTAATGAAAAATCAAAAAGGACTTAATTTAAAAAGTTTTAACAACGTTTTGGTAGAAAAATAATAAAGTGAGTTACAAAAAATGGAGAGTATTGATTAATTATTATTTGCTTTTTTTATAACACCATACAATTTTATTTAAAAAAAAATTTTAAGGGATTTTATAAATATTTCCGTAAAATTTTCGAGAATGACGCGAGATAGAAAAAGTGTCAATAGACATTTTTCTCTAACTTTTTCAGAGAAAAAAATTTTATTCTTTTGACTTTTTTCGCATCTTGAGTCATTTGGGCAAAAAATGTGAATTTTCGTTTTTCAGTCGAAAACATATTCACAAGGCGCGGGCGTTCGCACGATCTGGATTGTATGTCAAGGCCAAGGCAATCAAGCCCTGAAACCGTTCTTCATTCCAAGTTCCAGTGTAACTCCTTCCACATTTCTTTTTTCTGGGGCCCCTGGAAAAAAGGGGCCCCTGGGCACACCGCGCACCCCCTCTCCCCCTTAAAAATATAAGTCAATTAATTTCTTCTCCTCTTTTAAGGCCCACCCTTTACAATTAATTAACATTTTACCAAATTTAATAGATTCTTTTGTCATTTTTGAAAAAAGATTAATTGTAGGTAAAAATTATGCAGACAAAAAATTAGTATTTCAATGAGATCTACAACTTTTACGCACGAGATTTTTATCGTAGATAAATGTTTTTCGAGATGTAAAAAAAACTAGTTTTTGAAAAAATGTCAATAATAAAATTTCAATATTCTACGGTGACTTTTTAGGAGGTATATCTGTAAAAAATAATATTACAAGACATTTTTTCAATATCAATGTGAACCAATTTGGTTCAATTTTGTTTCAATACATTTTGAAGCCGCTTGTTTGTTCAACATGAAACTTTATTGTTTTCGGTGCAGTAAAACTAGTAAATAATTTGGCACTCTCAAAATTTCAATTAGTAAGAAGAAAACTATGATATGGTGCCAAGTTTTCGAATCGCTTTAGTAAGCATTTTTACTAATAATAGTTAGTCAAAAATAACTAATTCGCATTAAAATTTTGGTTATGCGCTTTAGTAAGACATTATTCAACTAAAATTTATCATTAAGAATCACACTTCAAATTCGTAATTTCCTTCGATTAATCAGTAGAAATGCTTACTAAATTGGAAGAATTAGAAGAATTAATCAACGTATGGCACTGCTTCATTACTAAATTTAACATTTTTACTAATTCAGATTTCGGGTAGCAGAAATCTGGTTAAAAATGCTCTTTTTTTATCATTCGCGAGAAACATTTGACACTTACAATACTCTACTTATGTATATTACAGAAAAGTGTGTTCGCGCCAGTAAAACGTAGGAGTTGCGAGAAATATTGAGGTCCTTACTTCAGTCTCTCGTCTACTCAAGCAACTTCGAAAACGCCAGTTAGTTCCGCCCGCGCGTCGAGCCAGCGCGTTACTCAAATTTATTATCGCGAGCGAAAATATCAAATACCGTCCGATTTTCAAGTGAATTCCGATAAAATCGTTTTTTCGGGCGCCGAATTTTTTTTTTGAAAATGCCCGCCTATACCTATCGCAACACTGTCGACCGACCGTCCAAACAAGAGGAAGGCGCCGTTCATTGGGTACAATATAATTAAATATTTATCAAACATTTTGCCCAAAAATTTCTCTAATAACATTAAAATTTTACTCGCATAACGATAGATGTGAATAAAATTATTCAAAGTGTAAAAAATTTTATTTTGAAAATTAGAAGGGGACAGAAATAAAGAAGTTTTTCCAATATTTCGTAATGAGCTCCCAGAAGCGAAGACAGCCAAAAAAAGCTTCTTGCACTATTGGCGTAAACAAATAGAATTCATGTTTTCATAATCGGTCATTAAACCAACCTAATTTTATAATCACTGAAAACACATAAAAATTTATTGATATTGTTTAAATAAAAATATATCAAATAACATGAAAACCATAAAATATTTGCAAAACTGACTTTTATACCTTCTAAATCAAAGGTGACAATAAAATTTATTTTTTGATGAATGACCCGAGTATTTGGCAGAAGGTCTTTCTCATCTGTGCCAAAATTTTTTTTACAAAGTTTCAGAGTGAATATTCATGCTCTACTTTATAAATATGTTCGTAATTTCTAAGATTTATCAACAAGTACAAGTCCATACAAAACTTGACCTACTGTTCATGAATTGAAACCGACCCAGATTTTGAGATCCGTGAAAAACAAAATAAAAATGTGATATCAAGCTTGACGATGGCAACTTGATCGCAAAGTACGCGTTATTTTTGCCAGCAGAGCCTTCATCTATTTTGAGGCTCGATGACGTTGCTTCACCCTGTCACAAAATGTTCATGACCTATTTATAATTTCCCCATAATCGAAACTTCTCTTGAATTTCGAATAGCGCGTGAATGAAAATTAATTAGGAATTGAGTAAATAGTAAAAACTGCATGCTTGAAAGTTTGAGGTTCGAAAGTTCAGTGTAGCTCGGCTAATGACAGTCTGACTAGATTTAAGAATAGATTTAGCCCTGCCCTTCAAAACCTGAACCCGCTTTAACGGTGCGAGATTTTCGCAAGTAGATAAATGAGAATAAGACAATTCATATATAAATTATAAACTGAAGCTTTAGTCGCAAAACCGGAAGTACTTTACGTCAGACAGATATGAGACACATTAACGAGCAAATGTTGCTTTTCAATCTTAACGCCTGACAAGCCTAAGCTAAAATTGAAGTATTTACTATTTTTACATCAAAGGGGAGGATTTTTATTATTTTTACAGCTTATATAGGACAATTAATTTTCGCACTTCCCGGTCATCCGAATTCACACACAAGTAATTCATAGGCTTTTAATTCAAGTGATCTAGAGTAATCTACTTATAAATCTAAGTTATCCACTCGTAATCCCGGGTAATCTATTTTCTAATCTCAGAAAATCCACTTATTCTCCTAGGTATTCCCCTTGTAATCCCAAATAATACACTTGTAATTCCAGATAATCCAGTACAATTTTAGGTAATCTACTTGTAAATCTAAGTAATCGACTTATAATCCCAGGTAATCTATTTTCTTATCCCAATTAATCCACTTGCAATTGGAGTAATCCACTTGGAATCCCAAGTAATTCACTTGTAGCCTAGAAAATCCCCTTGTAATCCTCAGTAATCCACTTGTAACCACAAGTAATCTATTTATAATCCCGGGTAATCCACTCGAAATCTCGGTAATCCACTTTTAATTCTATGTAATTCACTTATAATCCTATATAATCATCTCTTAATCCTAAGTTATCCACTTGTAATCCCAGGTGATCCAGTACAATCATAATTAATGCACTTGTAATCTGGGTAATTAACTTGCAACCCTAAGCCTATCTAACTCCCTCTATCTTTCCGTCGCTAGTGAATAGGCTACCCAGATATACGTACTTATCAACTTTTTCTAATCTCTCACCATTTAGAACAATGTTGCACATTGTTTTCTCAACTTTTCCTTCAAACACCATGATTTTTGTTTTATTTACGTTAATTTTGAGGCCCATGTTCTTCATGCTTGTATTCAGTTTATTCAACAGTCTTTGCAAGTCCTCGATTGAATCTGCTATAGCAATCTTATCGTCTGCGAAAGCTAACCCACGTACCTTCACTGTCTCGAGATCTACACCTTCTTTGTCGCAGAGAGCCATTCTTGGACTATCCATAAATATGATAAATAGCCACGAGGGCTTGCATAATATCGAATCAGTCACTCAGTTACTTAATAAGCTGATACCTCTGTAATTAATGCAGTTGCTTTTATCTCCCTTCCTTTTGTATATTGGTACGATAATCGCTTTTCTCCAATCGTCTGGGACTTCTCCTGTCTCGAAACATAAATTTATCAATTTGCATAACCTGTGAGGTGTGTACTCGCCACCGCATTTAAGCATTTCAGCGCTATACCAGCAGTCTTACCGTTTTTCAAATTCTTAACTATATCTCCAACCTCAGTGACACAGACTTTCTCAATTAAGTTTTCTAATGTATTATATTCTATGTCGCAGTTGTGTTGCCCTATAGCTTCACCTCCTAATAATTCTTCAAAAGAGTCTTTCAAAGCGTCTACTATCCCGTCTGTATCATATAGCATTTCACCTTTGTTGTTTCTCATGCTGACAAACTCTATAATTTTACTTCCCTTCACCTCTTTAAATGATAGTTTAATTATTCCTCCAAAGTTGTTTTGTATTTTCTTCTCTTCTTCTGTTCTGATTTTATCTTTACTTTCCTTGACTAGTCGTTTAATTTTCCGTTTTTTGTCTCTGTAATCGCTTTTAAGTCTATTTCTCTCCTCATCGTTAAGACCTGTGATGTTTAATATTCTCTTGTAGGCTTTTTTCTTTTCTTTCCGGTCTGCCTTAATTTCAACATTCCACCGTGCATCGCCGGACTTTCTTCCTACCACTGCCGTACCACACACTTCAATCGCAGTTTCAACAATGATATCCCGTAACAAAATCCACGCGCCCTAAACATATTTATTGCTTCTAAGCGCCTCCCAAGTTGCCCTATCTATGCGTTTGTTTATCTTATTCTGAAATGCTATTCGCACTTGCGGTTTCTGTAAATTTTCAATCTTGATTCGCGTTTGTCTCGTTGTTTTGGTTTACTTTCCTTTCCATCCCCGCCCTAAGTTTATTTTGGAGACGAGAAGGTAATGATCAGTATTGCATTCAGGCCCTTTTCTAAGCATAGGCTAACTTTTTTATCCCCGTTATAATTTTTTCTTGGACCCTATCAACTGGGGTGTAACACGCTATAATGAATAATCTTCTGAATCCTACCTCCTTTCTAGCCCGCAACAATCTGGGGGATACAAAGTCATGATCTTTGAGATGTTGTCTTGCTTTTTCATTCATAATCAAACCGACTCCTTGACTACCATGTCATTCACTATCTACTCCTTACCATATTTCAAAACCGCCTTTCACACCCCATTTTCTTTTTTCTACTTTCGCATCCCTTTTTCTTTGTACAGACACCCAGTCTCCATTCACCGCCTGAAACTCGACCTCTATATTTACCGAGTGTATGCATTTCTTAATCAAAGTTCCAGTCCATTGCGAGGCTATTTTATTGTTTGTATTATTCATTGTTTAGATTCTACACCCATCTAACACCTTTATGTACGAAATTTATTTTGCGAGTCGAATTCATGTCCAAGTTAAGAAGTGATTCGTCGTATGGTGGAGAGTCTAGTTGTAACGTCAGTTCCACCAAAACACAATTTATGAAAGTAATCAAACTTTAGAATTTTGTATTTTGTTTCTTTCCTAATTTCGGGAGACACGACGGGAAAAGGCACTGAAAATTCCAGTCGTTTTTTACTAGAGAATAATTTGTGAAATGAGTCTCTTAATTTGAATCAGTGACATACATCTGGCTATTTGAATTAATCAAAATTCACTGATCGTGAAAATCAATTACTTGTTTGCAATAAATCTTAATTTGAATCACTGGAATTTCACTGTGAGAATCAGTACCTCATTTCTTGAAATTTTAATTAGTACACCTTATTTTCAGTTTTTCACTGATTCCCCTTCAACAAGCCTATTGGAATTTTTGTAGGTCATCGCTGTAACTTCAATAACTTTCTCTACTCTGATATCAGTGAAAACTATTACAATTCCTGTTAATATTTACTGATTCCTAAAGTAGTAAAATTCCACTGATTCACACCAAATCTTAAGTATAATTTTTTGTATTGAAAAATCTGTTAATAACGACTGCACTCTTAATAACTTTTCACTGTTTTTACAATCAGTTATTTTTACTAAATGAATCAACTAGAATTACGTAACTCATTTTCTGTGAAATATACATTTTTCTGATCCATTCTAAGAGTGAAGTTTTTAACAACTGTGTGATTCCCAAAGTCAGTGATTCATATCGTTAAATTCCACTTATTCAAATTAAAAGTGTAATATCTGCTACTTTTGCTATTTTCAGGAAAATTATTCATAACAACTTTCTAAATTTAAATCAGTAAATTATTTTCGAGATATCAATCAGAGAAAATCTACCAGAAATCGGTGAAATTTTACTAAAATTGCATTTCCACTGATTCATCAGTAAAAAGATAACTAGAATTTTAGTGTCGTCACTTAAAATTCTATGACTTATTCTACTTAAAAAGTCAGTGAATGACGAATAGAATTTTAGAAAATTTTTACTTAAAACTAACAGAAATTAGGATGAATGAGTCACTGATTCGCCGTAAAATTCTACTGATTCCAATTAAGAGAGTTATTTCATGAAAACTGTGGCATTCAGGGAAAATCAATTATACTCAGTGAAATTGAAAGTGCAATTTCACTAACAGACCTGGAATCTAATTAACATGACTTTTACTGATTAAATATTAGGAATTGACTCACTGATTAGTATATTTCGTTGTTTTGAAGTTGTATAATATTTTTCGCAATGTGATAATCTGAATAAGTGATTCTTACCAGATTTTTTAATTAGAGACTGAAATTTCACTGAGATCCAGTTACTCTTGTATTAAGATTTCATTTAGTTAAAGTCCACTGACAATCTGTGAAAATCCCTTGGAAATGTGTCCACTGGTAATCAATTATAGTTTATTGAAATTTCAGTTGTTTTTCAGTGATTGCTCATTAAAAATAGAAATTAAATTTCTGGTACCTATAAGTAGAGCATCAATAATTTTTTTTGCTGGAAAATCAGAAAAAAGAACTACTGGAATTTCAGTGAATTGTCACTGATATTTTGAAACAGTCTCAATGATTCTCAGTGACCTTAGCTACTGAATCTTCAGTAACTTTTTCTACTGAGATACCAGAAAATAACGCTTAAAATTTGAGTGGCATTTGAGGAATTTACATTCAAAAGGGCATATATCCACTTTTGAAATGTTTTTGTTTTTTGCTTTGATTGTATCTTTAGGATGAGCCCTATCAACCTAACCGCCAAGCTCTAAGTCAAGTGCGTTTATCACTAGACTAGCAAGGCATAAATCTCCTCATCCGCCAGGCAGGCTAAAGTGAGTGTAGGGCGAAATTCCAATACCGGTATTGAAAAGTGAAATTTCAATACACTCCACTCTTGATTTTGGGCCAGCCTTGGGTCTAGGCGGCCCAGAATCGGATGCGTTTTTTCATGTCAACATTCAGGGCCGCGTATGCCCAGAAAGGTGCGATGTAAACAACTTCTGATACGGCACTGACTGCCTGAGCGTATAGACGGTCAAGGGACGCTCAGGAGCGGGGGGCACAAGCAGTAAAGCGTGAAGCCGGCCGAAGATCGGGCGGCCCAGAATCGGGAGTTGTATGTATATGTAATGGCGTGTATTCTTCAAAATGGCAATACACATATTGCAATTTCAACTTCCAATATATAGTATGGTATAGTAAAAGTATGGTAAAATCCCAAACATCTTTAACAGAGTATATAAATTTAAAAAATAAATAAAAATATTCGTCCCAATTTCACACGAACTTGCAAGTTTACTAGAGCATAACAAAAAGGTGAAAATTTCTAAATCAAACTTCGTAACTGACATGCGCGCCAGGATCATCGTGACGTAACTAGGTGAATCTTGCCAAACCTTTGATTCGAAAGCACAGCTTTATGTAATTTTCCTCATTGTCGTGGGCGCTTTCAGCCAGGAAATTTAAATTCTGTTTATACTTTACTGCTTTCCAAAAATTTGGTCTCAGAAAGTGAAATAAACTGCAACGTCAGCACCGACATTTCCGCGGTTGCCAAGGCGAAGCTAAAAATTCTACTCTGCTTCCTGATTTGTGTATATATGCAAAAATTAAATTAATTCATTAAAAGTTAAATTAATTATGTTTTAATTGAAATCCTTTTAGAATTTATTTATTCTAGTTTTGACTGGATATTTTTTTATTCCTTGTTTTTATTTATTTTTTCAGAAAAATTTACAATGCAATTGACCGGCTGGCGTCGAGACGGCCAGAACATCTGTTATCAACCATTAACAATTTATTTTGGTAACCGATGCGTAGGAGCGCCTTGCGCTATTATATTGAGACCGCCTGCAGATTAATTGGCGATCATCAGCCCCGACCCGACCTTATTTTCAAACCATTTTTTTTCATTACTTCATCGATAGGGTAATTGACACCTGGTTGGCAGGAGACCTAAATATTTTTCATTCTTCGGTTATTGATCTCTGACGCAAATTTTAATGCAGGGATTATTAAGACTTTATAGAACTCGAAATGATTTCTATTTTAATTCTCAAACTGTTTTGTAGTTTGGGAAATTACGAAATGCATGTGCTTACGACAAGAATTTTTATTTTCAAAGAAATGCCAGGTTATTGATATCGTGTGACGCTATATTTTGGCTACGACCCAATCGTTCGATGTATGTACAGATTCCTCTGTAGACAGACTTTGTTTTCGAATTTTGAGGGCACGATTAAATCGACTGGTATACAAATTTTTAAGAAAAGCCTTCCAATTTTTTAATTAGTACGGATCATTTTAGGGTTCTATTACGAAATTCTATAACCCTCAATATTTTCGTATAGATAATTTTAAAATACACTGTCTATGGTTACGGAATTTTCCTTAACTCTAACACCTTTTCCAGATTGTTCAGAGCTAACGTTACGGAAAATTCCGTAACCATAGATAGTGCTAATTTTAAAATCGAAAGGTACAGAAAGAAACAAAAAGACGTAAAGTTAGATTTATAAATCATTTCCTCAGATTCGATGAGATTCCGATACATTTTCAAATGAATTTCAAAGCATTTCACAAAATTTTTAAAAAATCGGAAATATTTCAATTTTTTGAAAAGATTCTATGGATTTTATGAAATTCCTAAAGATTTGGAAGCTTTTCAAAAAAATTAAGAGATTTCAAAAGAATGCAATGTAATTCAAAAGATTTCAAGGCATTGTACATTATTTAAAATGATTTTAAAGGATATCAATGGATTTTCAAATACCTATATCAAGTGAATCCAAAGATGCCAACTAATTCTATTGGATTTTAGGAAAATCCGAAGAATTTTAAAATACTATATAAGGTATCACAGAAAACAACAATTTTTCACAATTAAAATTTTCAACTTCAAAACTACTTGGATTTAAGCAGTCCGGATTTACGCCGTTCCGAGAATTGATGCCGTGGCGTTTTCGCGATGAAATGAGCCGCGGGGCCGAAAGGCAGGCGGTGCTCAGTCAAGCGTGACAAAAAGGAGTAGGGCTATACTCTCAGCGCGTTAATTTTATCAGGTTGCTTCCCGCGTCTAAACCCAACAGAAAAAAAACCCCTCCCAGTTTTGTTCGAATGCCCAGAAACGAAATTTCCAAATTTGATCAAAATTGGTTAATATTTAGGGGTGGCGCAAAGACCATGAAGTTTCCCATTGATTTAACATGGGAAAAAGTCATCTTTTTGTAAAACTAATATTTAAACGCAAAAATATGTTACAAATAATGCTGTGTTTCAGTATATTGTTCAGAATTCATCAGAGAATAAGAATCAATCATAATTTTTGGGGTTGAATAATTTTAAGACACTCTTATGGGTCCCCCCAAAAAACCCCCATGCGTGACAAATTTGAATTTTACGTAATATTGCGGTTTATTGACGCTCTTTAAAAGTTAAAAAAAAAATAATCAATAATCGGTGATTTAAGAATGCCCAGTAATTTGTTAACTGATATTTAATTGTTTAAATAATTTAAATTTGCTTAAACATCCAAGAGTATTCTTAACAAGCAAAGTGGAACATAAAAATATTTCAATCTTTCGAGAAATAGCAAAAATAAAATATGTAAACAAGAAAATTGTTTAGATAATTTAAATTTGTTAAAACATCTATGAGTATTCATAATAAGAAAATTAGTACTGAAAAATATTGCAATTTGTCGAAAACTTAGTGAGATACAATTTGATTGATCCGGCTTTTTTCAGGTAAAATATATATTGAACAAAATTCATGGAAACTTTCATGGGATTCCACAAAATATTTGAATGGATTTCAAAAACTTTCAGAAAATTTCAAAGAATTTCGCAAGATTTCCATTTGAAGAAATGTCACAGAATCTCACGGGCTTTAATTAAATCTCAAGGAATTTCAATCAATTACAAAATTTCAAAGGATTTCATTCATTAAAAAAAATACAAGAAGGTTTTAATTAGTGACTTTAAAGAATATCTTGAGATTTCAGCAAATAAAAATATGTAATGGAATTAAAAAAAAATTAAATATATTTCAAAAGTTTTCCAGGTATATCAAAAGATTGTATGGGCTTTCGAAAAGTTTTCAACTCGGTAATCAATGAATTTCAAGAATTTTCACGGACTTTCATGGAATTTCAAAAATTTCCAAGGACTCTAAAAATATTTTATGGTATTTCAGCATATTCCAAATGACTTAAGGGATTTTAGAATTTCTCAGAGAATTTTAAAACATTTTCTGATATTTCAATAAATTCCAAATATTATAAGGGATTTGGTGGAATTTCAAAAGTTTTCAAGGAATATCGAAAGATTTTATGGGATTTCGAAAAGTTTTCAAAGAATTTCAAAGATTTTCACTGGCTTTCATGGAATTTGAAACTTTCAGAAACACCAAAATTTCAAGAATATCCAAAAATTGTAATGGGTACAAGTTATTTGAAAAGATTTCATGGTATTTCAAAAATTCTCAAGGACTTTAAAAATATTTAATGGAATTTCAAAGGATTTTATGAGATTTAAAAATATTGCATGGGATTTGGTGGGATTTCAGAAGGTTTTAAGGAATGATTTCCTAGCATTTCACAGATTATTGAAATTTATAGGGATTACCAACGATTTTAAGTGGTTAGAAAAGACCCCTCGGAATTTCGAAGGGATTTTGTGGAATTTTTAAGGATTTAAACAAGTTTGAACCAATTCTAAAGCAATTCACGAGACTTCAACATTCTTAGCGATTTTCATAGAATTTAAGTGATTTCAAAAGATTTCATTAAATTTCAAAATGTTATGCTAGGGATTTGATGGAATTTCACGGGATTTCAGAAGTTCTCAAAGCATTTCAAAACATTATCTCGTAATGCCATAAATTTCAAATATTTTAAGGAATTTCAGTGTATGTAAAAATTTTTAAGGTTTTTCAAAATATGTAAAGCGATTTTAAAGGATTTTAATGGATTTAAAAATATTGCACGGTATTTGGTGGGATTTCAGAACTTCTAAGGAATTATTTCGAAGAATTTCATGCGTTATTTAAATTTATAGCAATTACCAAAGATTTTAAGTAATCAGAAAAACCCTCTCGGAATTTTAAGGGATTTTGTGGAATTTCCAAGGATTTAAACAAGTTTGAAGACATTCTAAAGCATTTTCGGGTATTTCAATAGATTTCAAGGGATTTCAAAGAATTCCAAAGGTTTCCAGGAATTTCAAAATTAATCTGAAATCATTGTTCTTTATGTTCATCTTTAAATAATTAAATGGGATTTTAGAATACCTCAATTGTATTTCTAAGGACTTCACAGAATTTCAGAAGTTTTCATAAGAAATTTCAAATCGTTTCACGGGATTTCAAGAGAGCGTATATGGGTAATTGTCAAATTGTGCGCAAATTTTAGCACCTACAGTGGCAATCATATTATTATTAGGAATTAAATATTTCATAACGCGCATATAATCAGTCGTACGCTGTTCTATTGTACCGTACGGTAATCATGCGCGAAAAATGTTAAAGTTTAACCTTTTTTAATGTTTATAAAAAAAATAACGAATTTTAATTATAAAAGTCACCTACTTACGAAAGAAAACACGGCCAAGCAAGTAACGGAATGGTTTTTATAATATTTTTTCACCCCGAAAATGGTTTTTAACGCACTCGCGGGAATGACGTTTTTGTTGTCAAGATGCACTTTTCAGTTTTAATATCGGATGCACAAAAAAGTGAGTTAATATTTTGAGCTCAATTTTATAAAATCTTGTATTAAACGATACGCCCAATATTCATGTATTTATCACTCAACTGTAACTACAATATTTTATTAGAAAAAAAGACGTACGGTAATGACGTCTGAAATGGCAAAAATAGAGGGACAGACTTCAAGGCTTTTCAAATATTATTTATTTGACTTAAAAAATGTGCATACATTAAATTTATGTTCATGTGAAGTTTATAAACTTGATACGTTAAGCATTTTTTAGGCTACTGTCTAAAAAAAGGAGAAAATCAGTTTATCCTTGTGCAAAGTGAGGTTGGGAGGCCGTACGGTAATGACGTTTCGGGTGTTCTTATATTAAATTAAAGTAAATAGGAACAGCAATAAAAAAAGGAAGTGACCATTTTGTAGAGGATGATAATAAGTGTTTATTAAAATTATTTTAAAAAATCAGCACGAGTTTCTAAGTTAATTTCATATTACTGCAGGACCTCAAGTTTGCCTTCAATTTGACAATTACCCATATATACCTAAGATTTCAAAAGTGATTTCCATCGAATGTTTAAAAAAATACAATTTCCCTCTCAATTATTAATATGGAAAAAATTATTTTTCCAGCCATATCGAACGACTCCTCTTGTTTTGCCGGGTGCAAAAATCAAGAAGGATGCCTCCCTTGGTGAGTGCTACCTCCGTCATCATCCAAATCCGATGATCAGGGCAGCTCCTCATCATTACGAGATTTCAAATCCGGAAGTTGCTATGAAACAAAAAGTACGTAAATTCAAGTATCATATCTCGCCTGTAGTAAGTGAATACACTATAACATTATGAACACTACGCTGACAAAAAAAAAATAATTGTAAATCTCCATTTTGTCAAAGAGAGACCAAAAATAATACCAAGTATGAAAAATCAAAGTTACTTCAATTAACTTAAATTAGCATTCATATATTTATTTCTAATATGTTCTATTTTGGATCTAATCTCTTGAATAATTGGTAATATTTTTGTCTTTTTTGTCAAAAATACAAAGAGGTGAATTGTGTAATAATTATTTTCGATTAACATGGAATTGTAATTATTGTAAATAGAGAAATTGTAGATATCAAATGTAGATCTGCTTTATTATAGAAGCTAATACTTTATAATTTTATATAAAAAAATCTGATCAGGTGGCTGAGTCGGTTCTCCAACGTGTCTTGGGACCTAATGAATTACCTAAGGTTTGATCAAATTATTATAAAAAGCTTCGCATTCTAAAAACTCGCTTTCGCGTTATTTTTATAGGTGATTGATTTCATCAGAATTTTAAATCACAAATAACAATTGCTTACAAGAGAAAAGTCTTATTTTTGTATAATAAATGTTATTTCCCTCATAATTAATTAATTATGATAAATTAAAAATTGAATTGAACAAAATATTCTAATTGCGAAATAAGACATTTCTTTTGGTCCCAATAATCAGATTCATTACTAAATAAGCGATTGTTTCAATTGAAAAATTAAATATTTCATTTTAAATTTATCATTCTTTTTTCTTTTTAATACATTGATAATTTATTACTGCTTCCTGACTTGCAGTCTTATCAGGTAACCACCGCTACTCTCGTCAAGTTACTCTATATAATGAATAATTCGTAAAATAATAATTATAATCATTTATCATTAAGTCATCAGACAGGACCCAGATGTGCTGCTGCAGCCCCAGAGTGATCTCGAAAATTGGCTACATTAAAACAAATAACAATGCGATATACATAATATAATATCATCATATCACTTAAATTTTGTGTGATTTCGTATCTTTTGTGCCTTTTCTAAATAAACTGACTCTTTAAACTGATACTGACCTCAATTTTTAATTTTTCTTTGACCTTTGGACATACAAAAATAGGCTGGGGTGATTTTAACTACAGATTCCTGTTATCGGCATTTACCGACATTCGACGCATTTCAGGATTCGTGTCCGTGATAAGTTAAGAAATTTGAAATATGTAATAAGTGTAACTAATTATGTAAAATGGTCCTTTAGAGCATCGTACTGGAAGATTTATCATTTAGCACGGAAACGAATCTTGAAATACTTTGAAAGTCGGTAAATGTCGGTAAAAGGAATCTGCATTTAAAAACACCCCGGAATATCTGTTTTCAAACTTGTTGTTATTTATAGCATTTTGTCAAATATAATTTTTATTTTTCGCATCTGGAAGAATTTCTTATTTACTAGGCTTAAACAGGCGGCGGTTCATGATTGTATGGCATATGGAGAAATTATGGTTATAAATGGTTGTAAAAGAAGACACAGAGCAATAATAAAAAAATTAATAATAATTAATTAATTAATAATAATATAACTTTTTTATTGTGCCCTGTAAATGCCCCAAAAATGCAAAATAGCAGTTTCATGTGAAATTCATGTTAAAAACGGTATTTTTGGGTACTTTTTTAACATGATTTCTTTTATTTGATAAATAATATGTCTCCTAATATTTTGAACTAGTTGTAAATTGTTTAAACAATCATTATTTGTTTTTAAAAAATTTTTCCTCCTGTAAATGGTGAAAAGTCATCATTTTTCGGGATAAATAATACGATTGATGAATTTCAAGGGTAATATTTCTTGTTTAACATATTGGGTAATTATTTAAAACATTTTTTCTATGTAAATCTTGCAAAGTTATTATTTTCTGGAATTAATGACACAATTAAAGAATTTTGCAAGTATTATATGTTTTTAACGATATGTGGCAATTATTTAAACAACTTTCATTTGTTAAAAAAAAATTTCGCTGTAAATCTTGAAAAGTCACTACTTTCTACAATTAATAACGCTGCTGATGAATGCTAAGCGCGATATTTTTGGTGAAAGAAAGCTTGAAATTATTTAAATTTCCATTTGTTTAAACAATTTTCCCCCTACCCTGTAAATCTGGAAGTTACTATTTTCTGGAATTAATCATGCAGTTGAACATATGTCCACAATTAATAAATCATTCACTTGCACCTTATCATAGAAAAGATGGAGACAATTATAGTTTTTTCGTAGCTCTTACACCATATTACTTACTAATTACTTATTTTTGCAAAATATGTTAAACAACAAATATTACTATTGATATTCATCAACTGTATCATTTATCCCTACAAATAATAACTTTTCACGATTTACAGGAAAAAATTACTTTAAACAGTTAATAATTGTTTATACAATTGTAAATTAATTCGAAAATACTTGAAAACTTGTCACTTATCGTAAAAAATTACTACTGCCGAAATTTTTTTCAAATGCCGTCATTGAATTTAATATAAAACTTCTATTTTGCATTTTTTTGGCATTTTCCAGGCATAATAGAAGAGGTTTAGGGGGAGTGGTCAAAATTAATTAATTTTAAATTAATTTTCAGAGCATTCCAGGATATTAAATAGTTCTATTCTTCTTTATTATATTTTTTATTATTAATTACTATTCCAAAAATTTCGAAAAAAATCCGAAACTTTCCTGAACATTTTTAATCATTCTAGAATACTCTATAAAAAAGACAAAAAGCCCAGAACATTCCAAAAAATGTATAGGATTTCAGAAATAAAGAATACTTTAATAATTGGATTCTAAATCATTCTAAAAAATCTTCAAATATTCTAAAATCCTAATGGAAATTTCAGATTTTCAAAATATTATATTTTTTAAGATTCCAAAACATTGCAGAATATTATAGAAAATTCAAGAACATTGTAGAACTTTTGAAAATATTCGAAACTCTCAACGAAAATTGCAGATTCTGAAAATGCCATTACCAAAAATGCTATTTTTTTTAGAACATTAAATATAAAAAGTTCATAATATTCGAAAGTCGTGATAAAAATTATTCTTATTAAACATTTTTCAAAATATTCCATCATAGAAAATTCTAGAACGTTCTCGAATCTTCTATAATATAATGATAATAAAATGATAAACCATTTTATAAAAGCTCAGAGCATCGCAGATTTTGTTGAAATTTCATAAGCAAAGAGCGTTCGATAAAATTATAAATCATACTAGAAAATTCCAGAATAATTCAAAAGATTACAGATTCTTCCCAAAAATTCAAGAGTATAATATTCCGGAATATTCTAAAGATTTCAGAATATACCGTGTATTTTATGAATAGGTGAAATATTCAAAAGAATACCAGTAGAAGTATATTCTAGAATATTCGGGTTCTCCATATCATCTATTTGCTACATAACCGCCGTCCATGCCAGCTTATTTTGATCTATTTTAAAACATTTGCATTATAAATAAATGCCCTTTCAGATAAATTTAAACTCACCTCATATCTAAATATTTACAATTCTCAAAATATAAAAAAAAAATCTTATTTTTAAATAAGAATACCCTCCATTCATAAACAATTTATAAAGCTTTATTTCATATCTAATAAATTCTAAGTGCTAATTTTTATCGCTTAAAATAAAGAAAAATTTCTTTATTATTTGTACAGTTTTTTCATCCCTAATGAAGCAATTAAAAAAATATTTAGTTCTAACACAGCACGTTTCACTTGATTTTGTTCGACAGGTTGTCGCTAAGCAATTCAATTCACCGATCGGACTCTACTCTGAACAAAATATAGCGGATACTATTAAATGTCAGGCATCTGCCATTCCGTAAGTAATCAAATAACAAAAAATATGAGGTTTATCGTCGAACAGAAATCTACAAATAGCGTAGCTTTTAACCCTTTTAACCATTACAAAAAAACGACATTATGCTGCTTTGTCGTATAGAGCTTGCACTAGATAATATAGTCAAAAATTAGAATAACAAATTGGCTGTCGCTTCTTATAACCACTTCTGAAATTAAACTTCTATGAATTTAAAAAAAAGGATATAAAAAGTATCTTTAAAAAAAGGAATAAAAAATGTCATTGAAAAAACTGGCTACGCAGGACGTTGAAATGATTATTATTACTACAAACAATATTTATTTCATCTTTCTACAATTTTTTATAAATAAACTTCCCAATAAAATATGATGTAAATTATGGAAAATGAAAAGGCTACGAGTGACGAAATGAGAACAGAAATTCCACCCACCCACTTCGGTCTAAGGTATATAGTCGCTAAATCATTTACCCGCTGTTTCTTTATTTTGCAGCATTTTCATAGACTTTTCCTTCGTGAAACAAAAACAGCAAATTCAAGAGCAAGCGAGAATTATGAAAGAACAGGCCTTGGCTGGCACTTCGAAGAACGTGTGGCCTCAATTTAACAAACCTAATTAAGACAAATTTTTCAAATAAAAGATGCCCCCTTCCTCAACCATGTTATGGAAATTTAACATTTTCAGTTCAGTTCTAAGTTTTCCAAATTCAAAACATATCATCCTATTTATTTTTAACAGCCAGTAGTTTTTGTTGTAGTAATGAACATTTTAAATTTTGGGAGACAATAGAAAGTGTTTGAAAGAAAAAATTCGGTTTCAAGTATTTCCCAGTAAATAATAATCATCAATATTAAGTAATAACTGTTATGATAAATAAATAATAATAAATAATGTATATAGAATAAAGTAGACCAGAACCGGGATTTAAAACTTGCTAATACTAACCAATAGCTGATAATACTTTTGTAAATATCTTTCCCTCTTTTCTGCAATAACTTTTCTGGCTTTCTCTCATAAATCGACGTTCTTATGATATAGTAGTACAAAAATGTATACAAGAATTACTAAAAGCTCAGATTCCCAATTTCAAAATTTTCCCGCGCAAATGTCCTGAATATGTTGCCAATTTCTCGTCAGTACCGCCAACCTTAGACAGTAAAATATTTCGGTACTTACCCTGCTTTTAGCTTATTGAGAAATTGTATTCTACGCTTTTGAACACGGTTTTAGTAAATCAAAAAACATAAGATATAGCTTTCCAAAAAAAAATGAACGTCGTCTTTGGAAAAATGAAAGCCTGCATTAGCGCTCTGAATTTTATTAAATTTTTGCACGTTTTAGATTTGAATTAGAAATTATATTAATTTGTGCACGAGATAAAGTAATGCAGATTAGTAGATTTGTATGATGCTTAAATTGTTTAAATAACTTGCAATGATAATAATATTAATAATAATAATAATAATTGGTTGCTGCTAATGAACACGCGAAATCAGACGATTAAGAATAAAACGAACAATGTAGCTTCAAGAAACCGGTGAAGTACGACCCGAGTAAGAGCGAAGCTTACAAGGCTCTTCAGGAGGAATCATACGGGGATCATGTCCAGGAAGTCAGGCAGCCAGCACGTACTGGAGTTTTCACTCCTCAAAAGGCCAATCAGAGCAGGGTAAGATTTTGGAAATTTAATTTAGGTAACGATTCTGTAAGTATTCTAGATCAATGTTACGCGCGTAACTCTTCTGTAATAGTGTTATTAATATGGCAAATACACTCAACTCCCGGTATAAGAACCCCCGGTTTACGATATACTTAGAACTAATGACCTTCGCAATTTTGTGATAAGGGGAGCCAAAATGGAGGCGGTGCTCAGTCAAGCGTGACAAGCAGAATGAGGGTCGCACTCTTAGTGCGTTTGTTGCATCAGGTTGCGTAATGCGTCTCAATCCAACAGAAATGATTTATGTGGCCCTGCCTGTTTACGTTCGGATTCTCCCGATACAGGGTTAAGGCTATCTCCGAACCCGTTCTTATATCGGGAGTTGAGTGTAGTAGTTTTTAAATAGATATAGAACAATGTTACCTAACATATATATATAACAGTGTTACACATATAAGCTATATAGCCTAAATAACACTTTTCTATTAGTGTGGGCCAAAAATTCGAATTTTGGTTATCGACCCCCCCCTCCCAATTTTTCATTTACCGGAAAAAGCAATACCCTATTTTTTTGTTTTCAAATAGGACAACATTACCCGTGCCGCAAGGCTTTTGAAATAAAAATGGTTGTTTTAAATGGGATAAGCTCGATTTTCGAAGAAATAGGGAAAAGAATTACTTGTTATTAAGTTTTTCAAAATTAAGTTTAGTCAACTTATTAAAGAATTTTCAATAAATAATTTCCATCTGATAAGTTTCAATCCCCCCCCCCCCCTCCCCCCCTCTTAACCTCCTTATATTATACCCTGGAAAAGCCCCAAAAATGCAAAATAGAAGTTTTATGTTTAATTCATGCAAAGACGGTATTTTTTTTTCGATAAGTAAAAAATTTTCAAGTTTTTTGAAAATAATTTTTGATTTTTTTCAATTACTTTTTGTTTGAAAATTTTTGTTCTACTGAATCGTGAAAAATTACATTTTTCCTCGCAATAAATGATATAGTTGATGAATGAAAAAATTTAATATTTATTACTCAACAGATTCTGCAATTGTTTAAATAATTTCTATTTGTATATTTTTTCCAACCAACCGTAAAAAGTTAGTCTTTTCTGAATTTAAATACATGATTAACGAATGTTAGAAGTAATATTTTTTTCAATGATATCTGACAATAATTAAAACAATTTTTATTTCTTTAAGCAATTTTTATGCACGGTAAATCGTAGTATTTTCTTATCCCAACGAAATCGATCTGAAGAAAAAACAGAAGTAGCTGAAAAAACGATTTAAAAGAATGATTGTTTATAAAATTGGGGTATAATTTCTGAGATAAAAAAATACTGAATAATAAGCAACATCATGTAAGAGATTCGAAAAAAAAACAGAATTTTCAAGACCTATGAGGAAAGAAAATTATTTGAACAAATGAATATTGTTTAAACTGTCTCTCAGGAAAAGTACCATTTTGAGCATGCACTAACTGCGTTGTTAATGATAAGAACTAGTTACTTTTTGAAATTTACAGAGAAAAAAATTGTTTAAATAATTGTAAAATATCGTTAAAAAAGATATCGCTCTCAACATTCGTTAATGTGTCATTAATTCCAAAAATAGTTAACTTTTCAAAATTTATAGGAGAAAAAATTGTTTTAGTAAATAAAAATTGTGTAAATAAATGAAAATTGTATAATTCATCCCGACAAATAATAACTTCTCATGAATTAAGGAAGTAAACAATTGTTCAAACATAACATGAATTTTACGTAAAGCTCATTGGAAGTTAATAGGTGGAAATTATTCCTAGAAAACTCCTTAAGAGGTGATATAACTTTAATTCACAAAAATTTAATAACAATTACACTAGGAATCCCATTTAAGTGCAATTCCGAGAATGGTTTTAAATGGCCTTCACTCAAATCGAACAAAACATTGGGCGCATGCCCACAGCTAACGCAACTAACGCACAGAGGGTACTCCTCGCTTTGTTGCTACGCTATTTGTCACGCATGACTGAGCACAGCCTCGCTCTCGGTCATAAATGGGATTCCCAGTGTACATCTTTTTTCATTTTTTTGAGAAACGAGCTTTTCCGATTTATTTTAAAACCCCATGTTCATTTCAAAAGCTCAGGGGCTCGCATATAGAACAGCGTTATGTAACAGATGTAGAATATTATATATAACGATCTAGTGTACCACAGTATCACAAACATTTCATAATATTATTAAATTTAAAAACACTATTGTTCTGTGACAGTTACAGTTAGAATGTAAAAAAGTTACATTCTTGTTGTGTAAGAGTTCTGTTACCTGAATGTAACAAGTGTTATCATTTTGTTACGGGACTGTTACAGAACGTCTCTCTTGGGTTGTAACCACATTAAATTTATCTGTTTGGAAATTGTAATTGTTCCAAAATACAAAGATAGGGGGCTATCCCTAAATTATGTAACCATTTTTTCCTAATTTTTTCTCCCCTCCCCCGTGTAACAATGTGTAAAAAATGGTTCGGACTCCCCCCCCCCCCCCCCTATGGGGGGGGGCAGGAGAGGGGGGGGGG
>CAKNXH010000355.1:128870-151568 GCA_932178445.1 Andricus quercusramuli
CGTAATTTCTCATCAAAAACTACATTTTTACATTTTTCAAATTAATAGTGCATATCTTCAATTATTTAATATTGGTTTTGCATTTAAATAAATTTTTTGTCAGACAAGCTAACCATGATCTAAAATAACCCAAAGATTTTGAAGAACGATTGCGATAATGATAAACGCTAATAAAATGGAATCTAAAATCTTTCATCAAATCACCTAAGCTTATATTTTTAACAACAATTTGAAAAATTGTGAAAAAACTCTTTTCTTATGGATTTCTTTTTTAAATATCCTAAGATCTTTAAAGTCATTGCAATGACTTTCATTGAAGTACCTTGGAAATATTTGAAAATTTCTTAAAATATTTGAAATCCTTTGAAATACCTCAATTCTTTCGAATAAGCTGTTTGAGGTTTCATTAACATATTATAAAATCCCTTGAAATCCCGTGAAGTTGAATGAAATTTGATGATATTCCTTGAAGTTCCTTAAGATTTTTCCAATTTCTTGAAACTTTCTTGGAATTTTTTAAAACACCCTAAAATATTTTCAATCCTATCAAATTTCTTAAAAGTTCATATGAAGCCCTGAGAATTCCTTTGAATTCTTTAATATTGGAATATTTTATTCTCTTCAAATTTTTCAAATCCCTCAATTGAGGTGATGGATTCAATAACTCGACAAGCGCTCGAAACCGCATAGAAGTATTGTCCAGTTGGAAAAATCGACCGCTGAAGAAAAAAAGTGGTCGAAACGTAAAACAAAATATACCTTGGTATTAATCTTGACGCGGCCAACAAATTTTTGTCATAAAAATTTTCATTACTCAAGATAAACAATATAAAAACTACTTACAAATTTTCCGATAGAAAGTCGATGTTTTATAACAAACAGCTCTCGATTATTCAGCCGCTTGTTGAGAAAAATTCTTGACATTTTTATGGTGTATTCTCAATAAATAAGTGATGACTACAAACAACGTACTGTGTTTGAAAAAGTGATATGTTTATTGCTGTTTAATAATAAATTAATTCCGAACGAAAACCACGTTTCGCCAATTTCGACCAGTGATACGGTCATGGCGGGATTAAGAGGGTGGCTGTAAGGGCTTTAGCCCTGGGCTCCACTTTCGAAAGGGCGCCCAAATTCTTCCTCTACTTTAAAAAAAAATTGGTATCAAAATGTACAAATTTATTATTTTAGTTCTCTATGGAGAACCCACAAATGTGAGTACGATTCCGACACTTGAAATACACGTTATCAGAGCAGATTTTTTTTTACTTCAAAAGTTTTAAACTTTAATTTCTGCCGAAAATCAAAGATTTGAGTTGAAACCAGTTTTGGAGGAGTTTTCGACGATTCAGAGTGTGCGAGTGTGACTTTTAAATGCTTATAAACTAAAAATATGTCGAGAAAGTGTGAAAGTGGTGCATCGAAAATAAAAAAAAGAGAGACGAATTCGAAAGAAAACTTCCAAAACTGACCACTTTTTTCAATAATAAATCAAAGCAGTTATAACTGTTAACAATCAAGATTTGTTTTCTTTTCACTCTTCTGAAGGAAATGAAAATTCTGGAGAAGTAGAAAATAACAATTTAATAAGAAAAGTTATCGAAGATACTCAACGCAAATCACCAGCTTTGTGAGTTTATCATCTAAATAAAACGGCTGTTGAATGAACTGCGTAAAATATATATGAAATTGTTAATTAAATTTATTGCAAAATAATTTAATAAGTATCAAATGATAAAATGTTATTGAAATGCGTAGAGGATATGAAAGTTCATAATAAAAAATATTATTTCGATATCTGGAAAATACCATTTGTTATAAAAATGCAAAGTGAGGCTCTCTTATTGAGTTCCTGTGTTGGATCGCCTCTTCAATCGCTCCTCCTGTAAAATGAAGCTTCCACGCGTCAGGTCCCTTTGTTCGCGGACGGTCACATATTATTAGTTGAAGGGTAGAAATGCAAAAGGAGTCAAGCGCCATTTTTCACTTTTTTCAGGAGAGACTAAAAACATGTTGTAAATTCAGCGGGACCATTTAAGAAAAAAATAAGAAAGTACTTTCGAGATACTTTCATGCTCTATCGAACTAAAAAAAAGTTTGCTCACAAAAAGCTATCCGGTTTCGAGAAATTGAATGAAACAGGTCACGTTTCAAGGTTAGATTTTGGGTCCGTATCGACTTTTAACATCTTTCAACATTAATTGTGGAGTCAATTTGCAGTGTAAGAAAAAACTAAAAATTTGAATTCTAGCTATTGAATGTACGAATTGATTTCCAAAAAGATTGTTTAAAAAAAATCATGCAGTTTCGCGAAATTTGAAAATCCATTTATGACTTCGAAATGGTGTAAAACTGACATTTCAACTTTAAAATAATGACGATAGCAATAATAATTTTGCATATTTCCAAAAAATGAGGAATTGGGTTTCAGGTTATTCAGTGCTGAACGGAAGGGACCCAATAATAATTAAAAATAATTAGCCAGTGTCGAGAAAAATGAAATTTGTTTTTTTTACTTTGTGGTTAGAAAAGCTTCTCGGACTGTGAACACAAGAACACAAATTTTGAAAAATGATGCCCCAAAAAAATCCTTTGGCAGGCTTGTGTAATAGAATTTATCTCATTTTTTGAGCTAATAAACCCGATTTCGAAAATTTGGCGCTTGACTCCTTTTGCATTTCTACCCTTCAGTTGTAAGTGCAATAATAAATATCATTGTTCAGAATCGAGAAAAAACTAAAAGTTCATTCAATTATTTTTATGAGCTTCATTTTTTCATAATTTATTTTATTGTATCCATTGTACCAGAGATTTTTCTTATTGTTAGGGGGCCCCCAAAAATGTGTACAGCCCGGGGCCTCGACTTGTGGCCTTAATCTGACTCCGGGTACGGTCATCGAAAAAATTTTAGTTCAAATAACTTACTGCAAGAAAGTTGTTCACTAAGCTTTTAGAAACTTTTTCTGGAAATTTGAAAAAAATCGGTCGAAAATTGTGAAAATGGCAGTGAGTTGAAGTCAACAGTGAAGGCCGATAACCGCGGGGTACTCCAGCGGCAGATTGTGTTGACTTCAACTCCCTGCCATTTCCACAATTTTTGACCAATTTTTTTCAAATTTGCAGGAAAACTTTCTCAAAGCCTATTGAAAAAATTTCTCGCGATAAGTTATTTTAACTAACTTTTTTTCGATGACCGTCCCACTGGTCGAAATCGGCGAAACGCTGTTTTCGTTCAAAAGTAATTTGTTATTAAACAACAATAAACATATTACTTTTTGAAACAAAGTGTGGTGCTTGTAGTCATTTTTTATGTATTGGGAATACACCATACACATTTCAAGCATTTTCATCAAGAAGCGGCTGAATAATCGCGAATTTTGTTTGATAAAACATTGACTTTCGATCGGAAAATTTTGTAAGTTTTTATTGTTTATCTTGAGTAATAATTGTCAAATAAAAAGTTTAATAAGAAAATTTTGCCGGCTGCGTCAAGATGACGACGAATGTATATTTTTTTTACGTTTCGAGTCGAGTCATTGCATCATTCAAATATTATAAAACCTCTTGAAGTCCCGGAAGATTGCATAAAATCCGTTGAAATTCCTTAAAAATCCTTTTAAATATTTAGAAGTATTGGAAATTTTCTGAAATTCTTCGCAATCTTTTTAAATGTCCTAAATTAAACAAAAAATTTTAATATTTCAAATTTTTTTTAATCTTTGAAAATACCTGTCTATATTTCAAAATTTCTTAAAATTCCGTCAAATGAAATTAAATTTGATTATGTTCCTTGAAATCAATTAACATTTTTAAAGCTCCTGAAAATTCCTCGAAATCTTTCAAAATACCTTAAGTTCTTTAAAATCCTTTGAAATCCCTTCAACTATTTCAAGTCTATTGAAAATTTTCAGAATATTTGAAAAGCTGTTCGAATATTAGAAATCCCTTAATTCTTGTGAATAAATTCTTTGAAATTCCATTAAAATATTGTGAAATCCCTTGCAATCCTTCAAAATTTAATAAAATCTGATATTTCTTGAAATATTTGAAGTTTTGTGAAATCCTTTGAGATTCTGGAATTTTTCTTCAAATGCCTTTACAATCCTTTAAAAGGACTAAAATCCTCGAAAATCTAATAAAACCCCGTGAAATACATTGAAAATCCTTAAAAATCCTTTTAAATATTTGAAAATCTTTAAACTCTTCGGAAATACCTTTAAATATTTGAGAATCTCTTCAAATCTTTGAAATCCTTGACAATTCCTCAATTCTTTTGAATAAATTCTCTGGAATTTTATTAAAATATTATAAAATATCTGGAAATTCCATGGAATTACATGAAATCTAATGATTTGTTATTGAGTTTATGATTATAATTATTGAGAGCCTTTAAAGTCCTTTCAAATTACTGAAAAGCACGAAAATCTGATAAAATCGCATAAAAACCGTTGAAATTCCTTAGAAAACCTTCAAAATATTCGGAAATTCTGAAAGTTTCTTGGAACCTTTTTAAATATTTTAGATTATCCCCATAAAGTTAAAAAATGTTTAGTGATTTTGCGGGTAGCAATAATTTCAAAAATGGTGAAAAAACTTTATTTTTGTGGATATTTTTTTTTAACAGAATGCTGAAAAAAATAAAAATACTAATCTAATTATACCAATATGAAGTCTATAATATTATTACAATCTTTCATTGTAAAATTACTAATTCTTAAAATAAACATAACAGGAAATGGTTCACACGCCACTGACTGTTTACGCTTAGACTGTCTGGATTTACTCCAAGGTTACAGCGACCAACGCCCGAGACCCATCATAATTCCAAGTTCCAGTGTACTATAATTTTGGATCCATCGATTTCTTATGAGATTGATTTGTTAAAAATATCATGTAACAGTATCTATTTACCCCCCCCCCTCTCCCCTTGTAACCTTTTCCGAACCTCCTTCTCAAAAAAAAAACTGTTAGGGGAGAGTGGGGAGTTGTGGGCCACGCTTTGTTTTCAAGACATAACATCTCTTAACATCGATAAATTGTCAATGTATGAACTGGTATTTGTAGTAAACTTCTCAATACATCAACTGGAGACCACAATTAATAAAATTCGTTAATGCGCGAGAAATATTTACGATGACGTAAATCTGATAAAAATCGATATTTGTGATTTTGATGGGGAGTTGTGGGCCATGAGAAAAAATAAAAGAAAATGGCATATTCCAGTAGTTTATGTTTATTAAATTTGCAGTAAATACAAAAAAATAATGATTTCGAAAAGATTAAAAAAAAAATTATTCTGATTCACAATGTATGCATGATGGCACATTTCAAGTGCACAGCACGATCGCACATGTTGCAGTGAACTGTGTTGTTTCGATTTAAAATCTTTGGCATTGTGCCCTTGCAGATTATGCAAAAGTCTTTTCAGAATAAGAGAAAAGAAGTTTCACTTAAAAAATTGAAATACGCATGAAGAACGTGTGGCCCACCACTCCCCACTAATGGTGGCCCACAACTCCCCACAGCCGACATTTACGAAATGACCGAATTGCCATACACACAATGAATGTTTTACCGAAATTATTTGATTGAATTTAAAGCCAATTTCTCAAGGAATATTTTGCAATAACGTGTCTTTGAAATCTGCTGTAGAACGGGACTTCGAATATCAACCACTTGAATTGTACAAAAACTTTTATTTTGATTTCTTTAATCAACAATGTCAAAATACTAACTACGGGTGTTGAGACTATGAGTCGAGTTCACAAAGTTAGCTCACATAAAGAGAGTCTCTTGGCAGTGGTTAAAGCAGTCCTACCACCCACAACATGGCGGAGATTAAGGTGGCCCACGACTCCCCACGGCCCACAACTCCCCACCGTCCCCTACGTAATTTATGGATGACCCTTAGGAGCGTTCTATAACAGTTGTTTCATTCAGGTGTCAAAACTCTTATATAAAAAGAAGGTTACGGTGGTACTTAACATTTTTACAACTAAATTATGTAACTGTTCCAGAAAGACATTATAAACGAGTTATGTAACTTTCCTATGACGATGTAACGTTTATATGATAAAACACTGTTCTATATCAATTATGTCACACTTTTATATATCTATTAAATAACAGTTACATAACTGTTATTTGACACAGTAATGATGTTATAGGAGTGTTACAAATTTGTTACAAAACGTGTATAACAGCAATCTATAATTGTTACAGAATGCGCGCAATAATTTTAAATGTCCTCACTATTTTTGTATTGGGGCATATACTGTAAATTGGGGCTAAGTGGTCCACCTGGGGGAAAGCGGCGTACCCTTGATTCTGCATTTTTAAATGCGATATTTGCTTCTTCAAGATAAAAATTGTAGAGACCCCTAGAAAAAGAAATATCGCGTTTATTTTTTTTTTATTAAAAATTTTATTCTCATGTCGTTTTTTATGATTTTAACCAAAAATACACATTTAACATCTATCATCCTAAGCGCCGCTTAGCCCCAGTTTATTTAATTCTTGTAATTATTGCGTACAGTAAGGAGACTGAATTTTTGCATAAGACCGTGAGTACAACAGCCTTAAACTTAGTGAAATGCCATTTACTTTATTTAACTCAATTGAATCTTAATCCATTGAGTCTCATTAAATTCAACGGAATTCATTGAAAATCAATACAATAAAATGAAATTCAACTAAACTTAATTCAATTCAAGTAAATGGAATTACATTAACTTTAAGGCTGTTGGGCTGCTTAGAACCTCAAGATTCAAAGACTGAAATAAATATATTTTTTATGACACATGCATGATTTCAGCCCTTTTCGACGCCTATGAAGCGGGGCTAAAGCTCTACTTTTTACTCTCTAGGGAGTAAAAAGCAGTTTTTACCCCCTAGGGACTGTAAAGTGACGTCATAGAAGAATAATGAAAATTACGCATCTATGAGCTCTATCTATGAGCAACATTTTTCATAAATTTCCGGAAATTTATGGACATTTTTTAAAATGAATTTTGCGTAAGTTACCATATTGAACTGTAAAATTACCATAAATTACTGCAATTTTT
Source organism: Andricus quercusramuli (assembly GCA_932178445.1). NCBI lineage: Eukaryota > Metazoa > Arthropoda > Insecta > Hymenoptera > Cynipidae > Andricus > Andricus quercusramuli. The sequence goes on from CAKNXH010000355.1 coordinate 135,935, forward strand.
ATAAATTACCCGGAATTCATGGAAATTTAAAAAAATAAATTTTTGGTAATCTATGGTGAGCTACCATATTTACCTGTAAGATTACCATAAATGACCGAAATTTTTCATGAATTTCCAGAAATTTATTGAAATTTTTTAAAATAAATTTTGCGTATGTTGCCATATTGGCCTATAAAATTACCATAAATGACCGAAATTTTTTATAAATCCCCGGAAATTTATTGAAATTCAAAAAAATTAATTTTTGATAATCTATGGTAAGTTACCATATTTACCTGTAAAATTACCATAAATGACCGAAATTTTTCATGAATTCCCAGAAATTTATGGAAATTGTTTAAAATGAATTTTGGGTAAGTTACCATATTTACCTGTAAAATTAACATAAATGACCAAAATTTTTCATAAATTTCCGGAAATTTAAGAAAATGTGTAAAATTGAATTTTTTGTAATCCATGGTAAGTTACCATATTTACCTGTAAAATTACCATAAATAGCCAAATTTTTTAAATAAATTTCCGGAAATTTATGAAAACTTTTAAAAATGAATTTTCGGTAATTTATGGTAAGTTACGACATTTGCCTGTAAAATTACCATTATTTAGGAAAACATTAATTTCATGCTTCATTATACAAAATCTAGTATGGACTCTCAAATCATGACTGTATTTCGAAAAATGTCTGAAATCATCCAATTGTTATAAAAAATATCGTATGCGCCAAGAGGGAGAGGCACTTTTTCTCCCCCTAGGTGCATAATATACTCTTAGAAACTCAATCCTATTAATTTACGCGAAATTCCATTCATCTTCGTTGAATTCAATGTTAGATAAATTTACCTTGAATTCAATCAAATTAAATTAATTTTAATTGCACTATGGTTTGAGTTTTGTTGAATTTCATATAGTTTGTGCTTAGTTGAATTCCATCAAATTACGTTCAATCCCATTGAATTACGAAAAATTTCATTCAATTTCGTTAAATTCCATTCAACTTTGTTGAATTCAATGTTAGATAAATTTCCCTTGAATTTAATCGAATTCCATTGATTTCAACTGAACTCAGTTTGATTTTAGTTGAATTTCATATAGTATTCTATTCAATTCCGTTAAATCCCATGTAACCCCGTTGAGTTCTTCGAAATTACATTAAATTCTATTTAATTGAGTTTAGTTGAATTATGTGAGATTGAGTTGAATTTTCTATCATTCACTAAAATATCCTAGTATTTTGAATTTCAAATAAATTCCATTGTATTCCTTTTATTTTACTTAAAATCTCTTGAATTTCGTTGAATTCAACTAAATTCCCTTTGATTCCTTTGAAGTCAGAGGAATTCTTAAATTATATTCAATTTATTTTTATGTTCGCATAATTCTCTTGAGATTAATTGAATTTTTTCTATTTCGCTATTAGAGTGACTTCTGATTTATTTTTTTTTTTATATTCAAATGGGCAATTCCTTAAATAGTTTAAAATTCGAAAAAATTGAAAAATCAAAGGACCCCATTCTAAAAAGTACTATATAATTCGAAATTATTAAAATATTCATGATATTTATGATATTTTAATTATCGCATTTTTTTAGGCACATCATCCTCCACCGAGGAGTCCAGCTCCATACGTAAGTCTTACTCATTTCCTATTTATCTTTTAAAAGAATTCTGAAGGGTATTAACCTAAATTTTGAAATGAAACGAATTCTCTGTCTAAATGATAATATCAGATTTTTCACGTAAAATTCTTAACACTGAAATTGATAGCAATAAATTAAAAATTTGAGTGAGTGAAATAGCTGTTTTTATTAAATTACCTACTCTTTTTTTCTCTCGTTTGCTTGACCTCGTAATCAAATTTCTTTAAGGGTGGAAACTTTAGGCGCCCCTTTCCTCTTCCTTTCGTTAAGGATCGTGTCAATGACTACTGAATTTTGTACGTGTCATTTGCGTACTTATAATCATTGCTTATTCGCTAAATCGAAACTTTGCTTCCAAAAAGCTATCATCTAATAAATCTAACAAGGGGAGGACCACCCTCGTGGATCACTGATTTTGATGACACTTAAATAGGTGAAAGTACACCGAAAGCCATTCATAACGTTTTTTTTTCAGCTATTATTAGACAATTGTATATCATGTGTTAGTAATACACAAATTTTATAAATAAATTCAAAATTTCGAAAATTTTGATTGTGTAAGACACTATTCTTTCACGAAAAAAATTATTGTTAGAGACATGCTTATTAGATTTTAGTCAAAAAGAACTAACACTGAACAATACCTAATTTTTAATGTTAAAATATTAAATAGTGCCGATTACTGGTCTAATATTTAGAGAAACGAGAAAAAATCTGCCTCAGCCCGGATTTGAACCGGGAACGCCACTATCCATGAGTGGAGCGTTAACCAATTACGCCACCAAAACAGTAGATCTTTTCTTGTTTCTCCTATATCAATGAATTTTTCACGAAATCAGAACATAAATTTAAGCAAATTGTGTCATTTTGTTGTCTAGAAGATATATCCCCAGCAATTTTAGTCGCTGAAACATTATTTTATACACCATAACAAAATATAATGTAAAAGACTAAAAAAAACTCGCAGCAAAGCGAATAATATTATTTTTCTCTGATAATTCGAAAAAGTGAAATAATAAAATAATTATATTTTCAACTTTTCACAGTGCTATAAGGTAAAATAAAAATGCGCCAATTAATCGAAGCCTTTGGTGCGATTTTTAAAATACTTAAATCCATATTTTTTGAAAAACTTAACCTTTAAGGTACTTTTATATTGGAAACCCTCTAAAATTATACCCCAAAAAAAAATCTGCGAATTTTTTTTTGAAGTCGGTCAACATTAACGTGTGCGCCGGGCTTTTGAAAGTAACATGGAGTTTTAAATGGGAAAAGCTCGGATTTCTGAAAAATGGAAAAAAGAAGTACTTTTTATTTACTTATTTTAAATTAAAGTTCAGTCACTCTATATAAGGAATATTTAAGAAATAATTTTCACCCAATAACTCGTAATATGTTGACACCACCAACCCCCTTGTATTGTGCCGGGAAAACATTAATTTATTTTCATTCGATGCTTGACAAATTTCTAAGTATTTTAAAACTAATTTCAAATTTTTTAAACATTGATAATTTGTCTAAACAATTTTTCTGCATTGAATCGTGAAAATTTACTATTTTTCGGGGTGAATGCTATAGTTCATAAAAGTAATAAATACAAATTTGTATTCAACATACTTTTAAATTGTTCAAACAATTTCCATTTTCATCATTTTTTCCCACTGAATCGTGAAAAATTATTATTTCTTCAAATTAATGACTAAATGATCGAATGTTAAGAGTCATTTTTTTAAAGTATATTTGGCAATTATTTAAATAATTTTCGTTTATATTTTTTATTTTTTTTACATTTTTTGTGAAATACAGTTTGTAATTATTTAAGCAATTAAAATTACATAGGAAAGATGGAGAGAATTATAGTTTTTTAGAATCTCTTACACTATGTCGCTTATTATAATCAGTATTTCCTGATCTCATTGAAAATGATTATTGTTAAAAAGATTAGGGTATAAGTTCGGAGCTAAGAAAATTCTAAATAACAAGCGACATAGCATGAAAGATTCGAAACAACTAGAATTTTCTCCACCTTTCCTACAAAAAGGCGCAAGGGAATTTTTATTAATTGTTTAAATAATTGCAAACAGTCTTCCACAAAAAATATCACTCGTAACATTCATTAGCGTCATTATTCCAGAAAATATTAACTTTTTCAGATATACATAGAGAAAAATTATTTAAACAAATGTAAATTGTTTAAATAATTGATAAATATAGTTGAAAAAATATATTATTTTCAACATTTTCAACATTATTCCTTAAACATTGCTTAAGAAGTGACTAAGCTTTAATTTACAAAAAGTAAATAACAAATACTTATTTTTTCCACTTTTTCGAAAACATGTCGATATAATATATTTGTAATATTTTTATCGTATCTTAAAACCTGTAAACGGCACCCATCATAAGGAGGTTTTCAGGGAAAAAATATATTTTGTGCAACTTTTTTACATATATTTTGCAAAAAAGTATGCATATTAAAATGTGTAAAGTAGCAATTATCCTTTTTTTCCCCTATTTCTGTATTGCAGTTTTATAAAATTTTAGTGGCGAAGTAACAATTGAAAAATATTTGTAAAAGAAATTTCTTTGAAATATTTTTTCTGCTGCCTAGGTTATAAATTTTTCATCTGATCTACTGTATATTTTCAATCATCTATACGGGGAAAGTCCAACAATTTTTTCAGTCCTTACAAAAAAAGTGTATATAGGTACAATTATGCTATTATATATGTCTGTTCATAAGGAATTGTACCTTTTATGACTTTTACTGAAGCCAAATTTTTTTTTTTTATTGCACACAAAATAAGAGTTGTTTCCTTTGTATCAGTAAACTTTCTTATTGATAAAATATTTCTCTATAACTAATATGTATATTTAAAAAAAGTGAAAACTACGAATGTCTCATATGTATCTTACGTACATTTGATGCAGACTAACAAATTTTCGCGATACGGCCATTATTTAATATTTTAACATAAAAAATTAATCAATACCCTGGTCAACAACATATCATTTGCCTAAATAAACTGAACAATACCAATCATTTTTAGAAACAATTGTTATAAATAAATGCATCATGTTACCATTTTGCTCCATGGAAGGTGTTTTTGCAAAACTGTAATGAGATTCTTAGTTAAAGTAAACTAGCATTCAACATTTATTATTGTTATGAATATTCATTATAAAAATATCCAATATCAGCCCTTTTTCAAGCTAAAAGAACTGATTCGTTTCTTCATAATAAATTTAATATTCATAAAAATAATTAAGTTGTTAGAGGCTGGTTTAATTTAACTGAGAATCACGCTCGAGGGGTTCATTATTTTTTTTTTGCACAAAAAACTATTTTTATGGAGTAAAATGGCTAAATTATGCATTCGCTTATAAGAATTGCTACAGAAAATATGTATCCTAATTAATTTCGATGTACTTTCACCTATTGAGTCTCATCAAAATTGATGATCCGCAAGGGTGGTCCTCCCTTTGTAAGCATCACCACAATTAAATTATAATTTTTCAAACACCATATAAAAAATTGAAGGATATAACAAAAGTATACCGTTAAAGAAGCATAATCTGTTTTTAAGTACACAACTGAAGGGTGGCAATACAAAACTAGATACAAAAAAAAATCTTAATTTTTCAGACACAGAGCAAGCTATAGGCTGCGGATTGCGATCAAAAATGTAATCTTCAGATAAAATGAAAAATAAAAACTTACTCCCGAAATATTGAGTTTCTGAATGAGTGTAAAAAATGTTTGATCTAAAAAAATGAACCAATTAAAAAAACTTACTTCTGAGATGTGGGGAAGCTAAATAAGAATAACAAATATTTGATGCAAATAAATTCTTCTGTTCCGAGAAAATCAAATTGTAGTGTGACGTTATCGCACTGAGATAGACGATTGCTCGGTGAAAGAACTATAAAAATATTTTTTTTTTCAATAAATGATCATTTCAAAAAATATCGTAAAGGGAAGAAAAAAAATTATTGCTACGCTAAAATACTGAACTAAAATTTAGATTACTTTTTTTAATTACTGTCTTAAAAAATGAGAATACAAACAAATCATTTTATCAGAAAGTGTATTTGATTTTTTAAGATTTTTCATGAAATAAACCCATTTTCGAAAAAAAATGTTTCTCATGTAGTCCTGTACTGCCACCCTTCAACATCTTTTGAGCACAGCTTCTTTAAATTAATTTTTTGTTAATAAACTAAAAATCTTCAATACCTAATTAAGAAAATTATGATTTATAGTTGCTATTAAGTCAAATTTTAATTTTCTGTTGCAGGTAGTTTTGGAAGACGACGGTGAGAAGATCCATCAGAGCAACAGTTTCAAAAGGATCATGTTCAGTGTGCTGGGGCAAACCGATTACTAAACATCGAACGATCGAACTGAATTTAATTTTAAAAACATATTACCTATCCATTATAATTATTTTCTTGAGCCTCACAGAAAAGAGGTTTGAAGGAAAATTTGTTTTTTGGCCCACATAAAAAACAAAAAAAATCGCTATACCTTCGAAGCATCTTTTGTTATTCTAAGAAAGCATATATTTATTTTTGGTTCAGCGAATCGTCACCTATATCTTCACGATAAGCAAAAGAAGCATAGTATTAAAGAGAACCTTCGCTATTTTACTACACTTTTTTATTCGTAAATCATTCAGAAAATTATTAAAAGGCTGCTGTACATTTCTCCTTTGCGAGATGGAAAGTTCTTCATTGAAGATATAAAATTGGCGGAAATAATGTATATATACGCACAAGTGTATTTCAATTATTGTAATGATAAGATTATGAAAATAAATATCTAACGCTATTAAATGTGTTCCTTTAACTTTTAACCACTTTTTATTTTATTTGTAAGCTTGTCCTGTTGTGAATCGATTTCCGTACGCTAACAATTTTCCGATTAATTTTTTTTTGTTAAATATAAACAATAAACAAAAGCAAGATTTTTGAAAAATCTTTTAAAAAAAAAGTTGATCTAACGTTGAAAATACACATTGATGCAAATCGATGTTTTCATCTTAAGGCATACATTGAAAAAAAAACCCTCCATAGCGCCCCAAATATGACCCAAAAATTAAAAAACTACATTTTTATGTGTTAATGTTAATTTTCCGTCGTCTTTTTTCATACAAAAAATTACTAATGGTCGATTTGAATAGCTCCCATGACTTTTTAAACAATTATTTATTCCCAAAAAATGTAGAAAATAATCTTATTTTCTTAATTAAATGTAATATTTGGTCATTGTTTGGAGTGTTAAATTTTTCTTAAAATATTGTGTGATTATTTAAACAATTAATTATTGTTTATTTTCAAAATTTCTGAAAATTGAGCGAGACGTGTTCACTTTTTTCCAAATTGGTATCCTATCCTACTTTTTGTTAAATAATTGCATAATTTTGATACATTTCTTCTGATATTTAACAAATTTCTATTTGCTTAAACAATTTTTATTTGCTCAAGCAGTTTTTTTCGATAACTTTAAAGAAATAAGATAAAATATATGCAATTATTTTCCTTCTGTATAGTATATAGAAAAAATATATTAACCATTTTTCAATTGTTTAAACAGATATAAATTGTTTGAAGAATTATTTTTTCAACAATATTTTTAGAATCGTATTTTCTGAATAAAACATAATATTGAATGATTTCGAGGGATAGTGAATTCTGTTAAAACGTCATTTCATTGTTTAAACAATTTTTATTCGTTCAAGCAGTTTTCTTTTAAAACATGTAGATCAATAATATAAGATAGAACACATAGAATTATTTTCGTAAATATATATTAATATTTGTTTTCCTGTCTTTAAGCTTGGTATTAGGTGTAATTCATAAAATAAGATTTTTACAATTTGTTGGGGAAAGTATAATTTTTTGAACAAATTAAGTTTGTTTAAAAAATTGAAAAATGGTTAATATTTTCTTTCTATACACTATACAGTCAGAAAAATAATAATTGTATGTGTTCCATTTTGCATCATTTTATCAAAGTTTTCGAAAGAAAACTGCTTGAGCAAATAAAACTTGTTTAAACAAATAGAAATTCGTTGAAAATTATAAGAAATGAATCAAAATTATAATACATACTTTTTTTAGGTTTACTACTACAAGCAATTACTAACTATTAGATTTCATTTACAAAATACGATTTTTTATATTTTTGGGGGAAAAATAATTGTTTCAATAAGTGACATTTATTTAAACAATTACAAATTGTTTAAAATGTCATGGGGATAATCAAATTGTTCATCAGTAATTATTTTTATGGAAAAAGACGACAGAAATTGCTGAAAATTAACAATAATACGTAAAAATGTAGTTTTTTTATTTTTGGGTCATATTTGGGGCGCCGTGGGGGGATGAGGGCGGATTAAAAATAAGTCTTATTTATTTTCCAGGCACTTCTCTTCAATCCCTGAAAAATTTGGTACGTTTCGATCAAACACTGAAGTATGAGTTCAATTTTTCGAAAATCAAAATTTTCCTCATGATAATCAGATGGGATTTTTTTTATATATTTTTTGTATTTTATATTTGTGTGCCCGGCGTCTTAATAATTGAATTTCAAAATAAAATTAAAAAATACGGATTTCCTCACTCAAAAAAGGGGAAATAGGATGATTTTCTCACGAAAAAGGGAAAATAGGGGAAAGATTAAACATTTATTTTAATATGACAAAAGAAAAAACAATCTTTTTATAAGAAATTTTATATTTTTTAATAATTTTCAATGATTTAATTTATTTTTAAAAATTCGATATACTTAGGTCGTTGGAAATCCATTCAGAGTGATATAAAAAAGTTCGAGAAAAAAATAAAATTAGTTAAATACACAATTTTGATATCTTTAACATCGTTCTCATAAATATTTCTTTCCAAAATTTGTCATTTCACCCTTACTAGAATTAACACTTTCAATGTAAATTTAAAATTACACCCTTCAGTGGAGCAAAGTAAAAATGCTAAAATTAATCGAATCGTTTGAGCTCAGGGATAACAATTTGTGGTCCGACATCCAAAGCAAGCAAAGAAAAAAAGTTAAAAATTGGTTAATATCTTCTGTTTTGTTTCTACAATTTACAATTTAAAATTTTGTTATTTAAAAAAAATTTTCCCTATTAAAATTTTGATCCCAAAATCCCAAAAATCCTAAATCACGAAAAAAGTGTTTTTCCAGGACAAAGAAAATAATTTTTCCAGGTACTTTTATTTACAGTGAAAAAATACTTTTCACGAAATATAGTAGAATTTGTAGCTTCACTGGAACAAAAAAAAGTTTCATTTGCGAAATTTCTTGTATACCCCAAAACTCTGCTTTTATTGTAAAAAATCCATATATAAAAAAAAATTCCAATCCAGCCATTTTTTGTTTTGTTTATATAATCAAAGTGAATTCAATTCCCTGTGTGTGAATTCAATTCACCTTTTTTTATTAGAACTGGTTGAAAATGACTGAGTTATACAATTTGAAGCTAATTTACGTTTACTTGTCAATAAAATAATTAAATTTTAAAAAAATAGTTGAATTTTTAAAAATAAATTGTTGAATTTTCGACCTACAAAGATGAATTGCCAAACAAAAATTAAATTGTAAATTTTCAGTTAGAAAATTTATTTTCAACCAAAGAGAAGATTTTTTAAATAATATGATGAAATAAATAACTGGATTGCTTAAATTGTCAGTTAAAAAAATTAATTTCAAAACACGAATTTTCCAAAAATAGGTAAATTTTCAAATAAAAAAATTAATTTTTCAACAAAAAAAAGTGTTTTTAAGAAAGTAGTTGAACTTTTAACCTACTAGGTGAATATTCAACTATGGCGATGCATCTTCAACTGGAATAGATGAATTGTGAACCAAAAAGATATAGTTATTTTTAGTTTAAAAAATTTATTTTCAATAAAAAAATAATTTCTAACTGAAAAGTTAAATTTTCAGTTTCAAAAAGTTATTTTCAACCAACTAGGTAAATTTTTTAATAACAAAAAAATATATATATAAATTTTAACCAAAAATGGAACAGCTAAATATATGGTTTATAAAATTTATTTTACAACAACAAAAAGAATTGGCATCAAAATTGTGGAGTATTCAACTAATTAGCTTGAATTATTAGTTGAAAGGAATTAATAAGTAACAAAAAAAATTTTTTTCAACCGAGTACTGAAATTTTTAGTTTAAAAAATTGAATTTTCAACAAAATAGGTAAATTTTCAATCCAAGAGATGATTTTTTAATTGAAATGATGAATCGTAGAAAAATTAATTTTTAACAAAGGAGTTTGATTTTCAATCAAATAATTTAATTTTCTATCAAAAAGACGAATTTTCAAGAAAATACATGATTTTTTAACTAAATACTTGAATTTCCAAATAAAAAAAATTTCAACCAGAAACAGAAATGTAAAATTTCCAGTTTGAAAAATTAATTTAATAAAAAAAAAAAAAATTGCATTATATCAATCCACATGGTCGAATTTTCTGTCCAAATAGAGAAATGTTCAACAAAACAGTTGAATTTTCTACCTACAAAGATGAATTCTTAATAAAAACGTCGAATATTCAACAAAATACATTATTTTCAAATAAATGGTTGAATTGTTGCCTAAAAAAGTAAACTATCAGTAAAAAATGTTCAAAATAATAACGAAAATTATTATAAAGCTTATACCTTTATAAATAAAAAAATCGATATTCAATTTCATATTATAATTATACAAAAAATTAGTTACGCTCTCGAAAAAAATGCCCTAAAATTTTCAGCTTTGTCCAGGTAAGTAGACATCCTGATTATTATATATATACATGCGTCTACAAACAAAAAAGTTTAATGCAGCAGTCTTTTTTTGTTCAGCAGAGAAGAAATTCAAAAAAAAAATTTTTTTCCTCAAGCGAATAAAAATTCCAGGATCATGAGAAAAATTAAAGGACTTTTCCAGGTTTTCAAGGATTTCCAGGATGCTAGAGACCCTGGTTATTAGTATCTTATTTATTCATAAATAATAATTTATTTAAGTGCTATAATTGCTTCAATTTATTATTCAATAATAGGTACACTTACTAATTTCAGCGAATTTTCCGAGTAATTCAAATATTGTATTTTCAAATATCTTATATTTAACGAAAAAAAGGCAAGTTTTTTGAGAATAGGGGTAATTTCAGGGAAAAAGGGAAAGACTAACTTACACATAAAACGTTCATTCTTGGTTATAAATAATGTTATGTAACACGAGTGTGGCTTCCTCGTTTTCTGGGCGTGTATGAAGCAGCAAAGTAGGTCTTTGTTGGTGGTGGGGAAATTTACCGGCCTAGGCCGGTAAAGTGCACTTTATTCTCCGCGAGAAATGCGCACGCATGCGTGTTCGTTACTTCGACCCTCGCGCACTGTTGTCCTACACGGTACTTGTCCCTTTACATTAATTTCAAACCTGAGGAGCAACATCATGAGATAACTCGGAAACCATACTTATAATTACACAAACACACAGCGCAAAAGGAGCTCAAAAAAGGGGAAATGGGGTACTTTTCTCATGAAAAAGGGAAAAAATAGGGGAAAGACTAAACATTTATTTTTACATGTCGAAAAGAAAAAACAATCTTTTTATAACAAATGTGACATTTAAAAAAAAATTCAATGATTTTTCAATGATTTCTGCCATTAAAGAATTTATTTTTAAAAATTGGATACTTTCAATGTAAATTTAAAACTACTCTCTTCAGTAGAGCGAAATGAAAATACTAAAATTAGTCGAATCGTATGAGTTACAATTTGTGGTTCGACATCCAAAATGAGTGAAGAAACAAATTTTTTAATCGGTAAATATCTTCAGTTGTCTTTTTGCAATTTAAAATTAAAAATTGTAATAATTCAAACAAAAAATTGCTTTATTAATTTTTTTTTAATGTACTAAAACATGTTTTTGGATTAATTCGAACCTGAAATTTCTTCAGCTTGAACCAAAGAAACATTTTACTATTTTTTATTTATGAGAAACATTTTTCTCATGGTGTTTATAACGTTCCCGAATCACAAAAAAAGATAGGAAATCCCAAAAATCCTAACTCACGACAACATTTTTTTCCGAAAAACCAAAATAAAAATAAGTTAAGTTTTGAACAAAATAGTTCAATTGTTGAATTAAGAACATCAGTTTTTAACCAAAAATGGAAGTTACATTTTCGTTTCGAAAAATTAATTTTCAATTGAAAAAACTGAATTTTCGCCCCAATTGTTGAATGTTGAAGCCTGAAAGAAAAATTTTCTACAATGCAGTTGATTTTTCAACACAAAAATATGCATTTTCAATTAAAAAGTTAATTTTCAACCGAAAATTAAAATTTTTAGTTAAAATACCTACTTTTTAACAAACAAAAACTTTAACTGAAATGATAAATTTTTAACTGAAAAATGCCGAAAGGACGAATTTTTTACAAATTACATAAATTTTTCACCGAATATTTGAATTTTCAAATTAAAAAAGATCAATTTTGAACCAGAAATAGAATTGCTACATTTTCATTTGAAAAAACTAATTCTCAAATGAAAAAAAAAACAATTTTCTACCAAATTATTCAATTTTTAAACAAAAAAAAAAGGACTTTCTACAATATATTTGAATTTTTAACTCAAAAATATAAGCTTTCAATACAAAAAAAACATTTTCAATCAAAAATTTCAATTTTCAGTTTAAAAAAATGAATTTTCAACAAAGCAGTTTGATTTTCAACCCAAAAGACAGCTTTTCAACAAAATAAATATATGTTCAACCAAATAGTTAAATTTTCAACCAAATTTCCGCCAAAAAATATAACTTTGGAACGAAATTTGAACTTGCAACAAAATATTTGAACTTTCGAATAAAAATAATCAATTTGAAAACACACATGTATAGTTCAATTGTGAGTCTAAAAAAAAAATAATTTTCAACGAAAAAAAAGTTTGCATCCGATTGAAACTTCAAAATATTTTTTCAATTTTCAAAAACATTTTGATTAATATATTCATAATTAAATGCTTCCATTCAATTTCAAATCCTATTCAAATATTATTGCATTCTAAAATACTCCATTTTTTAAGCATTCAGTTTGAAAATTTTTAATTACAAAATTTTTGATTCAATATATAACAATATTTGACTGTTTATTTAAAATAAGAAATTATAAATCAAACATTCAAAAATAAACTAAATGAAATTGAATTATTTAAAATAAAATAAGACTCAAATCGTTCAAATTTTAGGGTGCTGAATGTAAACTTTAAAATTTGCTTTGTTTCATTTTTTTTTAATTTTAATTTGTAAATTACATTTTTTAATTAAGATTTTTCAAGAAACAACCTATGATCACTAAATTGTACTGCTTTTAAGTTAAAATAATTTGAAAATTATATAATTTTGAACACTTACAAATTTCTCTGAAAGAACTCTTGGACACGCTTTGAGGTTCGCTGTATCTGTTATAATAAATTTAAAATACGAAAGTAAAATGAAATATTCAAAAATAAACAAATTAATATTGAATTATTTAAAATAAAATAAGCTTTGAATCATTAAAATTTCAGAGTGCTGAATGTAAACTTAAAATTTTGCATTCTTTCATTTTTTTCTTAATTTTTAATTTATAAGTGACATTTTTTAATTTGAATGTTTCAATAACAATGAAAAATCCTTTAATTATAGTGTTACAACCTAAAATTGTTAAAAAATTATATAATTTTGAAGATTTAATAAATTTATTGATTCATTCTTCAAACTATTTTATTTCCTAAAACGCATTCTCTCCTTTTTCTGCTTACTTAGTCAAGCTTCATTTATAAAATACCGATGCGGACCGATATTTCAGAAGAAGAATATTAAAAATTGAAATTTCATTATGAAAAATTCATTATTATGACACTTGTCATTATTATTACACATCTAAGTACTCAAAACTTATAAGAAAAATAATGAAAATTGTTTTTTCTTTATTAAATTAGACACAGCATATTTTCCTCCTGTTTGTAAATAAATCACAATTGTTTAAACAATTATTATTCGTTTGAGAGGGGGGAGAGGAGATAGGGGGGAGAGAGTGAGAGAGAGAGAGAAGCAAGCCTCCGTTCTGTGACATGAGACACAGCGCGTGTGTCAGAGGCCTGCGTTACACTTTCTAGTCGTGGTTTCATTTGAAATAGGCGCGACTCCCCAAATCGAGGTCTAAGATATTTTTAATGGTCTGCACTTGAAACGTGTACCTTATTTAATATAAATAATTGATTTGAATGCTATATTTGCTTTAACTATTATTCAATACTGGGTACAATTTCAAATATCGTATATTTGAAGAGAAAAGGGGGAAAAGGGGAAGTTTTTTGAGAAGAGGAGGAAAAAGGGGAAGTTTTTTGAGAATAGGAGGAAAAAGGGGAATTTCAAGAAAAAAGGGGAAACTAAGAAAAAAAGGGGAAACTAAGAAAAAAAGGGGAAGACTGTGCACCCTGCATAAAATATCGTGTGTACCGAGGCAAGAATTTTGAAGAAATCTGAAATCTGCGTTGTAATAAAATGAACAACACACTAAGGTTTTCCGTTTGCGTCAACGCTCGGGTCTCGGAGACCCATGAGTAGCATTTTAGGGTTAAATCAGGACTGCAGATTTCGGAAGTAAAAATCTGATTCGGTGGTAATTACAATTTAATTAATTAAACAGAATCTACAATGTGCAGTCCAACGTCTGCCTCGTTCTTAAATAAAATATAATTTATCGCTACTAATCCGACTCTGAAGCTAATATTCACACCGGTATTGATTAGAGAATTTCTTAACTAGCTAGAAATAAAGTAAAACAGCTTTTTCTGACTTCTGCCCTGAGCTTAAGTGTCCATACTTTTAGTTTTAAAAGCGATAATGGCTCCCGTTACCCGCAGTGGCCACTCGCATTCACATCCTATTCATAGATAGACAGATAGATATAAACAATATTTGCAGCATTGTTAACGGGGCTTGAACGAAAAGAGTTAAATACTGTGCCTTTGCAGACTCTGCGGTGTCCAAAATGAAGTAGCAATGCAATTTTTTGTGTACCACTAAGAGACTCCTCTCGCGTACAGCCACCCATTTTCTTGACATTTTTCATTTCACTAACAACTCGAGACCAATCATTTAATTTTTTATACAAACACAGCGACTATAAAAAGTTAAAGTGATTGGTGGCCTGAATACGAAATTTCCACGAAACACTCGTACACCTTTGTCTCTCGATCGCAGAAACGTAGTTAAGTTAAAAATAATACTTTCGTAGTCATTACATGTCACGTTACCGATTTATAGACATATTAACAAAGCAAATTACATTCATATTTGCACTTGAGTTTCCCATACCATCGAAAAGTACATATTCTGCTTCGGTTCTTTAACACATAAATAGCTTTATTCAGGTTGAGTATTTCAAAGATTATTTTTAAAAATCTGATTTTTAATTACCTTTGGATTAAGTGTGAAATCTTGAATAAAAAGCGTCAGCTGTACTTTTCGATGGTTTAAATTAAATATCCTTACACACGGTGCTAATGCCAGCGCACTATAAGGGAATATTTCAAGGAGAGTGGTCTCTCTCGTAATGTTCAAAGGGCAGTAGGATCCTTATAACAATTATAGTACGAAGAATAAATAAAGTTCACTATTGATCTAAGTAAGATTACAGATTGAAGGAGTCATCCAGTAGTTGTTTCAGTTCTCTGGTATGCTGAGCTTTGCTTCCTGTTGCTGGTGATGCAGCAGTCGGACGTCCAACGTACCTGAAATGATTTTATTTAATGACACAATACTACTGCGCAACTATAACAGGGTGCCTACTCAAATCCTGGCAAAAAATTCCCTGACAATTCCAGGTTTTTTCCAGGTATCCCAAGTTTTTTCCAGGTATAATTTTTCATAGCATGTAGCCATGCAAATATTTCGCATATTTTAAAACAATCGACTTGGATATGTATACAG
>CAKNXH010000355.1:156568-195972 GCA_932178445.1 Andricus quercusramuli
ACAAAACTAATTTTCAAAAAAATTGTTACATTTTCAAACAAAGTGATAAATCTTCAACTGGAATAGTTGAATTTTCAACCAAAAAGATTAATTTTCTACCAAAAAGGCGATTTTTCAAAAAAATACATTAGTTCTCACTTAAGCAGTTGAATTTTCAACTAAAAAGGATCAATTTTCAAACAAATAGCTGAATATTGAACTAAAAAAGATCAGTTTTCAACAAAAAATGAAATATTTAGATTTTCATTAAAAAAAAATTAATTTTCTAGAAAACAAAAATTTATTTTAAAAACAAATTATATTTAACTTTCAACCAAGTAGTATTATTTTTAAGGAAAAGGATCAATTTTCAACTAAAATGATCAATACTTAGCTGGAATACTTGAATTTTAAGCCAAGAAAATGATTTTTCTACCACAAAAACGATTTTTCAAAAAATACATGAATTTTCAACGGAAATGATCAATCTTTAACTGGAATAGTTGATTTTTAAATCAAAAAGAATAATTTTCAATCAAGAAGATTAATTTTGACTAAATAAGACGAATTCTCAATAAAATACATGAATTTTCAATTAAAAAGATAAATTGTCAATCAACAATTGAATAGTTAAACTTTCACTTAAAAATTAATGTTTAACATTAAATTACAAACAACAAGATTAATTTTCAATCCATAAGATTAATTTCTACTAAAAAAGTGAAAATTTTCTAAAAAATAATAAAAAATAATAAATAATAATAGAATTAAAAAATCAATAAAAATAGTAAGAAAGATAATTTTTCAACTAAATATTGAATAGTAACATTTTCAATAACAAAAATAATTTTTAACGAGAAAAAACAAACAATTTTTCAACAAAAGAGTAACTCTCAACCAAGTAATTAAATCTTCTTTCGGAAAATATGCACTCGGAACGAAAAATGTGGCAGCTGATATTTCAAACAGAAAAGATTACAATTTTCAATAACAAATAATGGAATTCAACCAAAAAGATCGAATTTTCAACCAAATAGATGAATATAGTAATAGAGAGCTATACTTGTACAAATGGAGAATCATTTTCATTCAATTCAATACTGTAATTTTTAAAAAGGTAGGCAACCTCTTAAAAATTTCCCTGACTTTAAAAAAAATGCCCTGACATTTCCAGGTTTTCCAGGTAGGGTAGACACCCTGTATAACTACCACGGAAATCTACTGCACAGCCAGAAAGGCATTTACCGTGCAGTAATTTTCACCGAAATTTTTCCACACAGATTCTGGATGCACAGTAGAATTCTGTGAAAATACTTTCCAATTCTCAGGTTTAAATCAGGGTGTCTAGCGTTTCTTCAAACAAAAATTCCAGGACTTTTCCAGGTTTTTCAGGACAGAAATATACACTTTTCCAGGTACTTTTTTAAAGCAAAAAAAAATAATACTTTCCGCGATACATAGTAGAAATTGTAGGTCTCGTGGAACTGAAAAAGTATCATATGAGAAATTCCTCTCAAGCCTCTAAAATCTGATTTTATACAACAAAGATTTCTTTTTTTGGGCATTGTTGATTTTATCACGGTGAAACAACAGGACGTTACGATAGAAAATATTCAAAGTTTGTCTTTTTTTTCAGTTTTAAAAACAATTTAATGAAACTTTTGAAATTCAATATTCGTTTGCTGTTTATAATTTATCTAATTTAGGTTTATTTTCAATGAAATAATGAAATTGTCAACAAATGTGTTGATTTTTTAATCAAATTGTTGAGTTTGCAACCCACAAAGATTAATTTTCAACTAAATAATCGAATTTTAAACATAAAAGTTTAAATTTTAACTAAAAACAGTTGCATTTCCAACGAAATAATTGAATTTTTCGAAAGACAGTTTAATTCTTAACAAAAACGGTGCATTTTAAATCCAAAAGGATGAATTTTCTGTCGTATTTCAGCAACAACAAAAAAAAACGAATTTTCAATAAAATAGTTCAATTTTTAACCAAATAGTTTAACTTTTAACCTACAGAGATGAATTCTTAACCAAAACGACGAATTTTCAACAACAAAAAAATTAATTTTCTACCAAAAAAGATAAATTTACTGAAAAATATATAAATTTTCAACCAAAACTGGAATAGTTAAATTTTCAGCAAATAAAAAAAAAGGTATGACAAAAAAGTCATTTTTGACAGAATAGTTGAATTTTCAACAAATAAAATGAGTTTTTAACAAAGTAGTTCTACGTTCAACCCAAAGTTTGAATTTGAAACCAAAAAAGGTGAATTTTTAATGAAAAATTTAATAGCTGAATTTTCGACTAAAAACGATCAATTTTCAACCTAAAATGGAATAGTTGAATTTTCAATTCAAAAAATTAATTTTCATACAAAAGTAAAGTGTTTTCAACAAAATAGTTCAATTTTCAGCCAATAAGATGATTTTTTATCAAAGTTTTTTTAGATTTATACACCAAATACACCAAAGAATGAATGTTTAATAAAGTAGGTCAACTTCTAACAAGAACAAAAAATGTCTACAAAACAGTTGAATTTTCAATCCGAAATTATTAATTTTCTACCAAAGAGACGAACTTTCTAATCAAAAAGACGAATAGTCAATAGAAAATATTAATTTTCAACAAAAAAGTTCATTTTTAACCAAAAAATTGCAGTTTTAATCAAAAGAGAGAAAATTTCCACCAACAGGATTAGTTTTCTACCAATAAAGACCAATTTTTGACTTAAAAAAAATTAAATTTCAGCAAAAAAAATGGGAAAGTTACATTTGTAGGTTAACAAATTAATTTTAAATGAAAAAAAGAATTTTCAGAAAAATATTTAGATTTTCAATCAAAGAGATCAACCCTCAAACAAATAAATTTTTCACAAAGTGGTTCAAGTTTTACCCAAGTGATTGAATTTTCAATTTAAAAAATATCAATTTTCAGCCAAAAATAGTTACGTTTTTAGTTTAAAGATTATTTTTCAACCCAAAAAAGGCATTTTCAACAAAAAAAAAAAAAAAAATTTCTACCGAAAATATGGTAATATTTTTCTTTCAGCAGAGAAAAAGTTCAAAAAACTATTTTTTCATTAGAAGAACAAAAATTCCAGAACCATGAGCAAAATTCAAGGACTTTTCCAGGTTTTCAAGGATTTCCAGGACACTAGACACCCTGTTTAAATTGACTACACTCTGAACTAATAAAACTTTTTTTTTCTTCCGTTTTATTGAAATATTTTTCCCATTTACCTCGTTTCTCTCTGAACTGGCTTTGTCGATTCATCCGTCTGAGGTTCGGAAACAGGTTTAGTTTCCTCTGGTTTCGAGGATGAAAACCAGCTACCGAACCATCCGCCACTATTTTTGTCATCGCCTCCATTACTGCAACACGGCCCAAATTTTTCACTTCGCAAACTTTTCTCTACACTCTTTGCTCCAATTAAAACGTTTTAAACCAATTACAAAACTAGTGCTTTACAAAATTTCGGCTGTGAGAATTAGACACAAAAAGCATAAATTGAATAATTAAATTTTAAACTATTGCAAATAACTCAAAGCAAAAAAAGTGGGCCATATTAGACAGTAAAAGAAAAGAGGACAATGACTTTTCTCTCTGATTTTCATATATTCATTTCTCTCAGGAAAATCAATTTATATCAATAATTTGTATTTTATTTGTTTCGTGGGCAGATTTATCATAAAACGACTTACCGCCTTGATATATCTGTTATTAGTAGTGACGAGAACTACAATACATCTTTCAATTTTCGAGGCACCAAAATTAAATTTATTTTTCTAATAAAAAGCATAGAATTCTTGCATTTAGGAGCGAATCAGACATTTTTTTGAATCTCGACAAAGCTGAGTCGAAGAAGAGGTCATTGACTACACTCTTAACGAAATGAAACAATTCAATTCAAAGAGAAAAATATTTTCAAAAAGAAAAACCGGTGGAGTGCAAATAAAAAAGCAACTAAGGGAAAATATCTGCAAAATTTACAATAGTTCCTAGAAACTAACATTAAAAAACTCACAGGTGAAAAAATTTCGTATAATACATAGACAGTTCGTACTTAGTGATTATGAATTGTTATGAAACTGTTTCCAAATTTTGACAGAAAATACTTATTTTAGTAATAATAAGCGTAATAGTAATTAATCAGTCTAAAATCGTCACGGAAACTTAAATACTTGGATCAGCATTCTAAAATTTGAAATTTTATGTTCCATTATAATTTAATTTGTATTTTTATTAAATAATTGTTAGAATTTAAAAGTTTGTCATTGTTCTAAATTATATATAATTGTTATTTTTATTCCATTTTTATCAAAATCATGAATGATTTAAATATGTGAATCCTCAATTATGAATATTTATTAAAATAAATATAATTGAAATAAAATAATTAATTATATAATATTTTTTATTATTAATTCAGGGTGGCCGTTTTACTTAAGGAAAAAATTCCCGGTCATTTCTCGTTTTTTTTCAGGTTTATAAAAAAAGTTAAATGACATCTTTGTTGTTTTATGGATAGATATCGTTTTTAATTGACCCAAGTATTATAATTGTAAAGATGATTTTTCATTGGGATTAGGGCCGATAATATTTATTTGTTTTGTGTTCTGAAGTCAATTAAAAAAATATTTATTTATTTTTGAATAAAATGAAAATTAGATTTATTATGATTCGTCCCAAACTGACTTACTAGACTCGGCAGTAAGACTATGTGAATCAGTCCTAGCTTTTACATTTTAATTGATCTAAATTCCTCATAATGTATATTTTCCAAAGCAAAATTTTTTAAGTTTGTGTATTTAATCAATTTTTCAGTCAATAATATAGTGTCCAAACCAATCCTCAATTCGCGATATTGCAACAAGAATAATGTAAAAGGATAAAATATTGGAAAAGAAGGCAAAGGTAGAAAATTACTGAGGATAAGTTTAAAATTCCTTTTTTGATTCACCAATCAACTCACTAACCTAATAATAATTTCTTTTCAGCTTGGTAAATGTTGTTCTTTTAAGGCCGAAATAACATTGAAAAAATTTATTGTTTTTTTTTTTAATCAAATCAAAATTTACATCAATTATATTTAGTTTAAACCCCTATCCGTGGTTGAAATACACTATATTATTGACTGCACAATTTATTGAATTTACAAACAAACTTAACATTTTTTGTGTTGGAGACTATACATTATAATGAATTTAGATCAATTTAAATGTATAAGGTAGGACTGATTCACATAGCCTCACTGACCAGTCCAGTGAGTTAGTCCGGGACGAAACATAAAAAGTCTAATTTTTATTTTATTTAAAACTAAATAAACTTTTTTTAACTGTTTGCAGAACACAAAACAAATAAATATTATCAACCCAAATCCCAATAAAAAAATGCTCTTTACAATTACAAAAAAAAAAGATTCGAACTCTTGAAGCTAACATTTTTTTCATTTGAAATTATAAAAACTGAACTGCAAAACAAAATACTTAAAGAGGAACTTTTTTTAATTTTAAACTTTTAAAATTGAAGCTCATTTTTTATTTAAACGCTTCATTAATGAATAATTGTTCAACTTTTATAAATTGTATAATTCAAAGATTAAAATATATATATATATATATATATATATATATATATATATATATATCCACACTATCATTTTTAATTCTCTTAATTGAAGAATGAATCAACAAATTTATAGATTTTCAAAATTATACATTTTTTAAGACTGAACACTTTTTAAAAAAGAAGTAAAATTATATTAATTTTAGGTCCTTAAAAATGAATAATCGTTGAATTGTTATTCATACACCAAACATTGTTTTAAAACCTATTTTAATATTCTCTTAAAATTATTATTTAAATAAAAAATCATTGAGCATTTTTCCAGGAATCTTAAGAAAATTTTTGTAACGCCTTAAATGTTTCAAAATTTCTAATTGTTTTTGAAATTCTCTTAAAAATTCGAAGTTTTTTTTTCAAATGAAATTTTTTGGAATCTTTTCAAGTTTAAAATTATGTTTGGATCTTTTCAAAACTTCTAAATCTCTTCAACATACTCGAATTTTTCCTAGATGAATAATTGTTCAACTGTTATTTATACACAAAAATTCAGCAATTTCACTTACGATTAAAAAATTGTTTAAAAAGAATAATTAAAATTGTAACATTTGAAGATTCAATTTAGTTCTCTGAAATTTTATTTGATTTATAATTGATCATTTTATATAAGCAGTCAAACCTTGCTGAATATTAAAAAATTGTTCCTTTTCTTAATTAAAATTTTCCAAAGTGAATGGGTTAAAACTGGATTGTCCGGATCTTTTGGTACAAGAGAAAAGTGATTATTTTCTTTATTATTGTCGTAGCCCGAGTTCTCATGTTTTCCACACTTATTATTTTGCACACAATTATTAAAAAATACATAATGTTCACTGTACTACACATTCTTTGACTTCTTTTTATGAATTTCTCCGATAGCACTCATTTATTTAATTAATTATAGGTTTCGCCCATACATATGGATATTGTGCTCTGACCTGTTTTTAAATGATTTTATACCAAAGGTAATTTATACTCAGAAAAGCTGATCCTCTAGAGAATTTCGCGTGTCTAGGAGAAAATCCTGACATGCTGGGGGAAAACTAAGGTCAGATTCGTATTCAGCGCCCCAAAATACATATAGATACCATACTCTTGATCTCTTGCGCATGGCACTTTTTTGCGGGCCTATGTAATATATCGCAAAATTTAGTTTCCATCTTTTACACTTGTTGGATCATCGTGGAATGCTCAAAATTAATTCAAGGTACTCAGACCTGTGCAGCAGACACCCACGGTACTTATATCTGCGACTTAAATACTTTGGGTATCTACTGCGCAGGTAATTAAGCCCGTTTGATACTTGTTGCACAGACCTGTGGATGCATATTGCGCAGGTCGAAGAACCTTCTGTGTGGGTTTAGGCAGGTAGGATACCTTCTGCGCACGTCTAATTGCCATAGATACCTACCGCGCAGGTTTAAGTACCATTGATACTTACTGCGCAGGTCTAATAATCTTGGATACCTACTGCGCATGTTTAAGTACCTTAGATACCTAATTATGCTGAATTCTATGCTTCACGGGAATACTACTTAATGTTAATACTAATCGTAACTAATAACAAATACTAATAATACTATAATGTTATACTATAACCTATCGCACATAATCAGGAAAGTATCACAAACATCTGGTACTTCACCTCTGTCACAAAACCAGTATCATAATGTTTTATTTTATTTGTCGTGTGAAAATTGTGATAGAATCAAATATGCCACTGCATATCAATTGAAGTGATCGAGAGCACTATACTGTACGACTATCCATTAAAGCGTTCTGCGATGATTATGGACTCATTATTGTACTGTCCCCATGCGCATTCGCTCCTACTGTTGTGTAAACGGCTACTTTCAGAACTAAAAAGACGCTGATAAAATGCGTGAACCGTGCCTGCGTTACATAAATACCATAAACAACATTCTTCCCGTTTAGATTTCCGAACAAACGTTTTGCAGTATGATGAAAAAAAAGTTTGCTACAGTGACATGTGATTTATCCAAAACGCTGATATAGCTTTTGAATTTGAGACGGCAATATATTATAAGACATTTTTCCACCTGGAGTATTTTTCTACCTACCTACCTACCTTGCAAAATTAAACAATAAAATAGGCTGATTAATACGAAAAAGCAAAGCGTGATTTCAAATTCAAGAGTAGTGATAAAAGAGAATACATAAAAAAAGAACAATGCTTGGGTAATCAAAAATTTTTAGAAAAGTAAGCAACCTGGTGTGTAAAGACTGAACTAGAAAATCAAACTTACGACGCTGTCCGTGATCCGTTAAGAGCTGTGTGGAATCTGGGTTGAACATAATTCCACGCTCCCTGGTTTTTGTGCTCTTCCTGGCACCAAATGAGTTGAGCATTCGAGTATTTCTCAGCCTCTTTCTTGACAAGATCGTAGGGGAATGGAGAGATCTGCAAAGAAATTGGTACATTTCACATTATATGAATCGAAATTGTATCGAGAACACCAGCACTTTCATCCAGATCGAGATAAAAGAAGCTAAACAAATTAACAATCACCTGTTCCACCCTTGCGATTGCAACTTTATCTTCGAGTCCCCTTTCTTTCCTCGATTTCTTCAGGTCATAATAAACTTTTCCAGAGCAGAAGATGAGCCTCTTGACTCCACTGGGACCTTCAGCAGCGACTCCTTCCTCGGGAATAATTCTCAAGAATTGTGTATTCTCCGTCATCAAGTCGAAACTGGATCTGGCTTCTGGATGTCGCAGGAGAGATTTGGGAGTCATGATGATCAACGGTTTACGGAAGGGAAGTGCAATCTGGCGACGGAGAATGTGGAATAAATTTGCGGGTGTGGTGCAGTTTGCAACGATCCAGTTGATGTCGTGGAGTTGGCGAACTGCAAATTCCTCGCTCTCTGGTGGGAAATAGTCTGGGTCGTCAGACGACATCTGGAGGAAACGTTCCAATCGAGCACTTGAATGCTCTGGGCCCTAAAAAAACTAATTGTTAAAAAAAATAATATATGTAAATTGATAGTTATGTCAGAATTGATATATCTTAACCTGGCCTTCAAGACCGTGGGGTTGGAGCATCACAAGACCAGACTGTCGAACCCATTTCGCTTGACCACTGCTGATAAATTGATCGATGATGCACTGCGCAGTGTTGTTAAAATCTCCAAACTGAGCTTCCCAAATTACGAGAGCGTTCGGGTTTGTCATCGAATATCCCAACTCGAATCCTTCGAAAAGGGAATTGCAAATAAGTATACTGTGCAGCTATAAGTACGATAGAAACTTACTGCGCTGTGATAAACATTGCGTAAGTCTATTACACAGATAGAATGTCATTTACATATGCGCAGTAATGTTCTGCGCAACTTTTGGATGCGCAATAATTAAGCACTTAATCATTACGTCACAATCGGTGGATTTGAAATCTGTAGTGGTAGAATACAATTCATTGGTGATGTAGTCAGTGATGTAGTTTTCTCACGAAAAAGCAGAAAATAGGGGAAATATTGAACATTTATTTTCATATGTCGAGAAGAACAATCTTTTTGTAAGACATGTTACATTTTAAAATAATTTTCAACGATTTTTCAACGATTTCTGCCATTAAAGATTTATTTTTAAAAATTAGATGTACTTAGATCGTTGGAAATCCATCTAGAGTGATAAACAAATGTTGCCTTATTAAAAAAATTTTTTTAATCTACAAAAATATGTTTTTTGGATTGATTCTAAACTGAAATTGCGTCAGCTTGAACCAAAGAAATATGTTATTATTTTGTAGTCCCAGGAAACATTTTTTTCATGGTGTTTATAACGTTCCAAAATCGCAAAAAAGATATGAAATCCCAACAATCCTAACTCACGACTGAATGAATTTCAAGTTCGACATATTCAACATTTTTTGAAAAATGTGTGCATATGACTCAATCCGAAAAAAACATGTTTTTGCACATTTTCAAAAAAATTGTAACTGAGCAAAAAAATTATTTTTAAATTTCCAATGAATAAGATAATTTTTTAACAAAATAGTTGAATTGTTGAATAAAGAACATCAGTTTTTAACAAAAAATCGAATAGTTATATTTTCGTTCCAAAACATTATTTTGTAATTGAAAAAACTGAATTTTCTCCAAAATTGTTGAGTTCTGAAGCCTGAAAGAAGACTTTTTTACAATGCAGTTGATTTTTCAACATAAAAATATGAATTTTTAATTAAAACGTTAATTTTCAATCAAACATTGAAATTTTCAGTTATATACCAAGTTTTTAGCAAACAAAAACAACTTTAACTAAAACTATGAATTTTTAGCAAAGTATTTCAAAATTCGACCAATTAGTTGGATTCTCAACCAAACTGTCCAATTTTCGAGGAAAAATTCAAATTTGCTATAAAACAGTTAAATCTTTAATCCGAAAACACGAATTTTCAACAAGAGTTGAGTTTGATTTTTTAGTCAATAAAGAAAAAAAATTGCATTCAATGTCGAATTTTAAAGCAAGAAGATTAATTTTCTAAAAAAAAGGTCGAATTTTTAACAAATTACATAAATTTTTAACCAAATAGTTGAATTTTCAAAATAAAAAAGATCAACTTTGAACCAAAAATGGAATTGCTATATTTTCATTTCAAGAAACTAATTTTCAAATAAAAAAACCAATTTTCTACCAAATTATTGAACTTTTGAACCAAAAAAAGAACTTCCTACAATACAGTTGAATTCAAAAATATAAGCTTTCAATACAAACAATAATTTTCAATCAAAAATTGCAATTTTCAGTTAAAAAAAATGAATTTTCAACAAAGTAGTTTGATTTTCAACCAAAAAGACAACTTTTCAACAAAATAGATATATTTTAACCCAAATAGCTAAATTTTTAACCAATTTTCTGCAAAAAATATGAGTTTTGAACGAAATTCATGAACTTGCAACCAAATAGTTGAATTTCTGACTAAAAAAGATCAATTTTCAAACACAAATGAAATAGTTCAATTGTGAGTTTAAAAAAATTAATTTTCAACGAAAAAAAAGTTTCAACAATAGTTAAATTTTCAAGCAAAGATTTAAACGAATTAAAAATTGCTCAAGTTGGAAACATTTAAAATTGCAGTTGATTAATTTGGAATATTCCATTTTTTAATTAGTTATTAATTTTGTACATTTCAACTAAAATGTGTTAATCTTGTAATCCTTATTCAAAAAGTACTATATATTTTGTAACTGTTCCAATTTTATATTGGATAATAACTTCTATCTCCAGTTTTCACATTTTCAATTTGCTTTACAATGTTTCATTTTCAAATTTTTTTAAAGAGTATTTTGTAATGGTCAGCACTTGAAATGTATACTTTATTTATCAAGTCCTCTTCCTTAAAATGTGATTTATATATTATATTTTGTATTATCAACAGCTTTACATTGAAATTTGCCATTTGTCACTTGAAAAAAAAATTTCTTTCGATAATTTCGCCAATGAAAATTGAGTATTTTAGCATGACGTCACGGTCATGATAGAAAAGGTGGAAATGTCAGGAAGGTTAGCTTAGTTGGTACATATTTACATTCGAATGCATACGACTTTTTGTAAAAAATATTCTAAACGTAAAAATAAATTATAAATGTATGACATCGTAATATATTTCAGTTGCAGGATGCATTTTGCGCAATTATGTTTCATCTTTTTTTCGGTTGACGACCTTTCAGTTTCACGAAATAAAATAAAATATCGAAAATTTGAGGTTAGTGTATCATATCAATTTAATCAGAATCGAATACTCTATCCACAAATTTTAAATATTTTATTTTATATCATGAATCTAAACGGTCTTTAACAGAAAAAAAGATGAAACATGATTGCGCAAATGCATTCTACATTTGAAAAATATTACTATTCATACATTAATAACTTACTCTTCCGTTTAGAATATTTTTTCCAAAAATTCATATGCATTCACATGTAAATATGTACCTACTATGCTAACCTTCCTGACATTTCCGCCTATCCTATTATGACCGTGACGTCATGCTAAAATACTCAATAATTTCATCAGTATTATTTACTAATGTAATATACAGAATCACAGCGCAGAAATTTACCAATGCTTTTATTTTTTTATTCTTTCTTTTCAGAACGATGATCACTGAACAACATTTTTACTTCATATTTTAAGTAAACGAAAGACTTTTATTGTAAATTTGCAACAAAAATGTACTTTTTAATTTATCTCATTTGAATTGTCGCAACATGCAAACCCGAACAGATCGATCACTCTGATGAGTGATAAACTCCCCAATAAATGATAATTCTGACAACCGTGAATAATAGAAAACGATACTACAAAAAACGCTAATCCTAAGAAGCTCCCGGACAAAGTTCCATATAATGGATCCTCTTAAAAGTTCCTTACTTTTCAGGTTTCACTACTCTCTTTAAAAGTAATAAAAATTGCCAAAGATACTGGCTCAGGGATCGCAACCACCTAAGCTAATACTTTTGACTTTAAACTGAAAATAAACTTACCGAGGACTCCATACTCAGAAAGAGAACTATTGCACACAGTGTATGGCGCCTGATCAGGATAGAGATAGCAGAGCTGTCTGTATGTCGCCTTATCGACGGTTTGATGATGCAAAACGTGATGCCGGTGAGAGAAAGTACCTCGTTCGACATCCTGTCCGGACAATCTCACGTGGATTCCTTCCTTAAGAAGCGAGCCAAACGCCATGGCTTCACCCAAGGCCCAATCGATTTGTCTAGACTCAATCATTTCCATTCGGGCCTTCAAGATACGCTCGATACCTTTGTGGACGACAAACTCGGCCGCGTTTGGTGGAGGCGAGGAGAATTTCTTTCCAATGTGAACCAGAGTGTCTTCTTTCACACCAGTTGGAGAAACTTTCAGCGGGTCTTTTCCCTCGAAGAAACCAGACCAGGGTGAGTCGAGCCAGTCCTTGTATTTGATGTGGGTTTCTTGCTTGGCGTTTCCATAGGCTTCTTCGCAGATCTTTTCATATTTGTCTTTAACGTCCTACAAATAAAGTATCAGCATAAACATATCAGTATAGAAAACTTGATTCCTGGAATTTTTAAAACAATTTCGAACCTTGACTTCCTCTTCAGTGACCACTCCTTCCTGGACCAACTTGGTGGAATATTTATCGAGAACTCGTGGAGTGTTTTTAATTTTGCGGTACATGAGTGGTTGGGTAAACATTGGTTCGTCGGCCTCATTATGACCGTTTCTTCTGTAGGACACGATGTCAATCACGACGTCTTTGTGGAAAGTTGCTCTCCATTCGGCTGCCATTTTGCAAACGTGCATCACCGCCTCCGGATCGTCAGAGTTGACATGGAAAATTGGCGCGTTCACAACTCTTGCAACGTCTGTGCAGTAAGGTGACGAGCGCGAATGTCTTGGATCGGTCGTAAAACCGATCTGGTTATTCGCGACAATGTGAATTGTTCCGTGGGTTGTGTAATCAGGCAAATCGGACAAGTGCATTGTCTCAAAGACGATTCCCTGTCCACAGAAAGCTGCGTCACCGTGCAAAAGAATAGACATGACCTGAAACAGAAAACCCGCCAATCAGGATCTATTTCGGTTTAAAAATTGTTTTACTTTTTAAACGGAGTTTATTTTGATATTACCTTTTTGCCTTCTCCATCTCCTCGGTAGAACTGTTCAGCTCTTGTTTTTCCCTGAACGACGGGATCGACGGCCTCGAGGTGAGAAGGATTCGCAACAACTGCGAGGCGAATATTCTTGTTTGTTACTCTATTGAGTCGTTCGATGTAAGTTCCAAGATGATATTTGACGTCTCCTGAACCCTACAAGAAGAATTATATTTGCAATTTTTCCCAGGTGAAAAAATTTCATTAAAAATATATCTTTGTTGTTGCTTGATTAAAGTATTAGAATTTATTTATGTATATACGCACATCATCGGCGGCTTCAAGTGCAGCAAACTGCGTGAATATCTGGCTGAGTGGTTTTCTGCAGACATTTGCTAGGACATTGAGACGACCTCTGTGTGGCATTCCCATGACTATGGATTCAACTCCAAGTTCTGTAGATTTGTCAATCACTTGCTTCATCGCTGGGATCAGAATTTCACAACCTTCGAGTCCAAATCTCTTTTCTGAAGTCCA
Source organism: Andricus quercusramuli (assembly GCA_932178445.1). Taxonomy (NCBI): domain Eukaryota; kingdom Metazoa; phylum Arthropoda; class Insecta; order Hymenoptera; family Cynipidae; genus Andricus; species Andricus quercusramuli. The sequence goes on from CAKNXH010000355.1 coordinate 170,300, forward strand.
CTTCTTGGCTAAAAAGGCTTCGAACCTGAATAGTAAAAAGTCAGCTTGACAAGTGTTTTAAAATAATTTAAATTTGTTCAAATAAATTGCAACCCACCCAGTGGCTCGAGTCAATCTCGCCAAAATGAGACGTTTTTCATCGTTAGTAATTTCCATAATACCCGGAGTTTCCATCTTCTGTCGAATCCAATTGCACTGCTCAAGGGAATTGATAAACATAAATTCCACTCCAATATGTCCGCAATATGTTGACTCCAACCTTTTCAATATTTCACGCAACGGAAGTGATTTATCTTTTCCGCCGATAAAGGTGGTGGACGGTAATTTGAAAACTCGATCCATGTCCGTCTCCTCTGTTCAATCCACGGAAATAAAGACATTACAATCTTTTCTTTTTTTTTCTTCAGAGAAAATTTCTCAGAAACACACAAAGCAAAGGAAAGTCTACGAATTTTACACAGAGATTTTTGTTGTATTGCTACTGCAAAACTGATACTGAAAATGTTTGAAACGCGAAATAAAAACCATCTTCACAAACTGTTTTCAGCAAACAATTTAACAATGGACAATTTTTTGCAAGATCGAAAATGGAATGCCTATAATTTTCAATTTTGTACAATCTTCGACCCGACAAATCTTACCAGCTCACAACCATGCAATTTTTTTCGATAAAAAGCAACAGATAGTACATTCTTCAAAATTTTGTAAATGTCTGTAGGCATCTAAATATTTTGATTGTACTTTCAGAAACACACAATTTCGCAGTTTTGTCTATGATTTAAAACCAGTAAGAGAAATAAAAAGCAAATTTCATGTTAAAACACTTAGAAAAAGGAAAGAACGTTAAAAATATAAAATAAGACTGACTGGTTAGTGAAGATTAGTTGAAAGAAATTGTTTTTAAAACAACACAAAACATCTTTGGAATGTTTTCTACAAGAAAAGGACGGAGATGAAAAATACTTCAATAGAGAAAATTACGCTTGCCTACTTGTAAACCCACAATCACCAACAATATTTTCACCAGTCTACACAATCGGATTTAGTTTATCCTGAAAAAAACGAACCAATCCCCAAATATACTTGCAACAAGAATCATCGCCCAATTTAGATTTTGATTTGATTTTTACATACTTTTCATAAGAGCCGCTACCCGATTTCGTAGATCTTGAGCGTAAGTGGTTCGAGGAATCTTTCCTGTGGACATTAATGCTTCGACTCAAAACTATGCTTTTCATTTCTTCCATATTGCCGAACTCGGTCGCTTCAAAACTCTCGATTAATCTATTCATTTAAATACAGATAATCCTCCTTTTTCGTTTTAAAATAATGAACACAAAAAAGAACCTTCTAAATTCAGGATTTCCACAAGTTTTTGCAATTTTCAGTAGCAGAAAAGAAATTAAAGCTAAGCTATTGTGTTATTACTGTTTTCAATTTGTAATTTGCAACTAAAGGTGCTGACTAACGATCTAAAAAATAATAAGAAAGTGTTAAATAAAAATAAAGGAAAATAAACAACAGTGAAGACTAAACTTAAATACAAAAAAGTAATACTGTGAGAGTGAAATTAATATTTGTTGTGCGAGATGATTTTTCAGAAACCGATCAAGCTAGATTTAATTTTAATAATGGCATAATATGAAATTTAAATTTAAAAGAATTATATTTCTGTGTTTCAGAGCATTTGAAAATTTACACAAAAGATTTATATCAGGGTGGCCTCAAAATTTAGGGTACAAATTCCGGTAATTTCACGACTCGCAAAACCTTTTCACGGTCATTAAGATTAGACACCGAAAGTTTTTGAAGCTGATAAATTTTCTTTTTGAATTATTCAAAAATAAACTGCAAATTCAGAGTAATTCCCGCTCAAAAAATGAATTCACTTTCATTTTCAGTTAAAAAGTTTTCAATTTTAAATAGTATTATAAATTTTAAATTGTGAGGATGCTAAAACCATTTAAAGGGCGTCACTCACGTTGCTAAAGTATAATTTACGTCCTTTAGCATGAGTACATATACCGCCAGACAACTCCATTTCACTGGGTATGGGTCTGTGAACATTTTCTTTTACTAATGTGAGCTTGGGATCATTGAATGAATTTAATTACAACCAGTTATAACCCGCGACTGCATCCGACTTTATTAGAAGTACTCGCATTTGCCTGAACGTTTAGCCATAGGAAAGGAAAACTGCAGAAAACCACCTCCCGAGTCAATATTCACCTCGCAGCTAATACCATGGGTTGCGTACAATTTAAAAAATTTTTTCACTTCTGAGGCACCTAATTTGAAAATGTAGAATTTAGAATAGTTAGTTTAAAAGTAGAGCATTTTAACGGTTGAAAATTGAACGATTCAAAACTTCCACTTAAAACTGGACAACTCTTAAATTATAATTGTAATTGTACAGTTTCGATAATTCAGCATTCTAAAACTTTAACCATTTAAATTAAGCAAATTGTTCAATTATCCAGTCTTCCAATTTGTCTTCATTTTTTTAATCTTCTAGTATTAATTGTTAAATTTTAAATGTGAAAATCTCTAATTATGAAGTTCCAAACAATTGTTTCAATTTTCAAGCTTTGCAATTTAAGATTGTTTAACCCCTTGTTGAATAGACGAATTATAATAATTCCATATACAACGGCCACCCTTCACAATGATAGAATACCTTTTTTTTAATTTTAAAAATCATATACCCAAACAGTCAGTGGTTACATTGAAGGCTTTCAAATTTTTACTATATCCCTGAAATTTGACTATTTCCAAATAATGATATACAAATATTAATACAAAAATTAATGTATTAATATTAAAAATATTATTAATAAAAGTACTAAAAGATTGATCGGCTTCATGTATTACTTTCAAATCTTACTCTATAAAAACTGCACCACATCCTTCAATTAGACGAAATCGCAATCTTGCGAATGAGCTTACCGAATGAGTAATAATTATAGAGCAACTCTTGGGGATGCCTGTCATCAAGATCAGCACTGTTGATGCCAAGCGGGTCCAATTTAGCGATATGGTGGCCACGAATCTGTCAATTTAATGCCACATTCATACCAACCTATCAAAATCTTAAGCTTGAAATTGTACATTTTATTCGAATAAAGTTATAATTACGTTTATTAAAACGTATCATGAACAGCTCTATAATTCAGTTTCAATTTAGATATTTTCCTTGATATTCTCACCTACCTCAGAAAAATGTATCTGCAAAGCATCGCTTTTTCTTTACGTAAATATTAAATTCTGATAAGATAACAGCTGCAGGTGAGAATACCAACGAATTTCGTCTCTTTACAATTCTATTAATATATTCATAAACTGAAAAGTGAAGGCACATTGTAAGGTTCTTTTAAATAAACAGAAACTGTTTGGAACTTGTAGAAGAAAACGAATTAATTTCTCCTGCGTGTTCTAGTAAATTCAAGAAATAGTAGACTTAATTAAATACGCAAGTCGCACAGTAGAAGGGGAAAAACGTCAGTTTTGCCACCTAACACCTCCCGAGTTAAATTGTAATGTGAACAAAAGGAAAAACAGGGAAACATTAAAATTAGCACTGAATGCATGCATTGTATGAGAGGTGAAACGAAAAACAAGAAAAAAAAAGAGAACATAAACATGCAAGCTGAACTGAACAAAAAACCATGCTCCTTATAAAAAAATTGCGAGGTTGCTGTGAAACGGTAATACCATGCGCTCAACAAAAAAAATTAAAAATCTAAAGCATACTTTCTAATTCTCTTCGTTAACATTTTCAGTATCAGTGATCTGTGATTTTTTTCAACGAGCCTCAAATTATATATTTTTTTTACTTCTACAGTTACAAGCACTATTAAAAATGTTCTAATTTCACGAGCTTAAAACATTTCTGGATAAAGAGTCGGGACTTTACCGGCATGAAATTCAAATTTTGTTGCGTCATTTTGAGGCTCGATGACTTGATGAAGATTGGAAATTGCGTGATGACGTAAGAGTAATTACTCGTGATCGAGTTTTGAAAGAATGGACTTATCGACTGGTTTATGAATGGATAATGAAAATAGGGATGAGGAAGAGAATTCAGAATAGGTCAAAGTGATTTTCTGTTGTTTAACCAGTTGATTGAAAGATTTGAGACTTTTACCTCTTTAGTAGTGAGGAAAGGGGTTATTTTGAAAGAAAACGATCACGATCAAAGCCTTACCAAGCATATATTGTCGAGCAACTTGTTCCGGAGAACCCCTGCGAGCCGCATAATGTTTGTGTATCGATTCAGATTGCATGATACCCAGCGGATCCAGATCGGAGACTAAGTGGCCTCGAGCCTAAATGCCAATGAACAATTCCCCCAGGGTCCACAAAATAAATAAATATTCTTTCTAATCCAATAACTGCTCTAGTCTAAGTTAAAAATGATAAATAAACTAGACATCTTCCACAATTGACAACGCCTTTTCTTTTGGAAGAGGATAATAATAATTGTTATAATAAGAATTAGGGTGTTATGTATATAAAGTTTTGATTTTAAGTTAATGAAAGAATTTGATTATGGAAGATATATTGAAAGATAGATTCATAGTCATGCTTAAAATAGTGGATGCAGCGATGATTCTAACAGAATTCCAATTTTTGAATAAGGTTCTAAGATCATTTTATTGACAAAGAGAATAGAAATAAATAAATAAATGAAAAAAAAGTTGCTAGAGAATTGAGATTTCCAGGTTTTTTCGAGGTCAATTTTTTAAAAGTCGAGACTTTTAGTAGAAGACATTCTGTTTTAAGTACTATAAGATTTAAAATTTTCTAGTTGCCAGTTTCAAATAATTCAAATTGTAATTCTTTTTTGCCTTTTTTAAGTCTTAAGATTTCCAATTCTAAATTCTCTTTAAATACGAAAACTTCAATAATTTCAAATAGGATAAATTTATTTTTCGAAATTTTTTAAATCCTATTATACATACAAATATGTAAAAAACGAACTAGATTTTTCAGTTCTAGTTCCCTGTAAATTGCTGGCGAATCAACAATATTTATAATTTTAATTTTTTCCAAAGTAGGCAAATTTTAAACTCTATTCGTTTACATTAAAATATTGTCCATTTTTAAATGGTAGAATGTTTCAAATCTTTAATTGGAAACTTCTCAATTTCGAAAAATGTATACATAGTTGTCCAACTAAAAATTCTTCGATTTGAAATTTATTGTATTTATTTTTAAATAGATTTTAGCTTTTAATTAAAAATTGTTTCACTGAAAGCACTTTCAGAGTGAAAATATTCGATTCTAAACGATTTTGACTCAAAAGTGTACAATTGCAAACGCTTTCAATTCCTTAAACTTTATTTTTGAAACTGTTATCATTTTTGTTCAATTGTTTCTGTTTTCAAGACATCATTATTCTATTTTGAACCCTTTAAACTTTAAATTGTTCAATTTGAAAATTGTACAAATTTGACAGAACACCAAATTATGTAAATGTTAAAAACGATGTTAAAACACTAAAATTATTCATTAATTATTCAAATTATTACTTAATTAGAAGCTCTCAATTAAAAATGGATACATTTCAAAAACTCGTTCTACTTTCAATTATTTATTCAACTTCAAATTATCAATTTTGAAGGCTTAAAATTGTTAATTGTTCAACTATCAGGGCTTTCATTGCTTGAAATTTTGAAAAATATTTTAATACGAAATTATTCGATTTGGAACTTTTACTACTTAAAAATATTCAACTCACAATTTGAATTAAAATTTTAGAATCTTGGCGGAATTACAGAAACAAAAATGGTTTAATCTTTTTGTACAATTGTGCAATTTCGAATTTTAATATATACAATTCTGAATTTTCGAATTTGGAAATTTACTAATTCTCAACGAATTAATTTTTAATTATTCAATGAACCTTTTCAATCTGAAATTCTAAACTTTTTAACCTGTAGGAAATTACTCAATTTATAACATTTTAATGTTATCCAGGTTTTCCAATCTATAGTAACCATCTTAAATCTCGAGATTGGCATTATAAACTCAACAAACATAAATGACTTTTGAACCCTAATCAAATCTGCAAAGCATCCATCGATGTTCTTAATATTTCCTGACGTTCGAGTTTTACTCCATGCAAGACAAATTAAATCCCGAACTAAAGGCATACTTACACATATGATAAATTTCTAATATATCATGGAACACATGCTAATGTGATGAATTTTATGAGTTCAATAAGCCCAAATAAACGTATCTATTTTGAAATCCCGATCTTAATCTGAGACCTCAATTCACAGGAAATGGTGAGGAAAATTTGGAAAATCTAAAAGTAACTTAAAATGTAAAAACTAGGTAGAAAATAAACTCAATAGCATCTGGGAGGTGCTGAGGTGAATTCGTAAAACCATCTGCCTAGAGGGAACGATCATTTTGTACATTTACAAACGATTGTTTAAATACTGAATATTAAGAAGATATTGAATACTAATTTTGAAAAATAGGAATCCACCTTATCAAATTCTTGGGTATTTTATAATAAACAAATTTTAAAGAAAAACGCGTAAACGCACAGCTTTTTTCAATTAAGGTATTTAAATCCATCTACATTGCTAATCGACGCTCTGTCTGACTTCAAAATTGAGGTTGCAGATTTAGAATTAATATGAATAAGCATAGATCGGGTGACATTGCTTGCGATTACTCGATATTCTAGATTCATAGTTTTTATTGTCCAATTTTCATATATTATTTTATATTCTGCGGAATATTTCAGACTTGATCAGAATTTCTTTGACGTAGATCAACACTAATTCTTGAAGAAGCGCATGAATATTCTTCAAATCCAACTTTTCCTAATGTCAATTCTAGCGAAATTTATTTGTGAGAATAACAATTTGTCTTAAGCTTCATTTTTCCGCATTTTTATTTTTCAGAATTACAATTTTCCCTTGTTTTTATTTTTCGGAATTGCCATTTATCATCATTTTTATTCTATCAAATAACCATTTCTCATAGTTATCATTCTTGCCAATTACAATTTTGCATAATTAAACAAAGTAATTCGTTAAAATAAAAATTACGAGAAATTGTAATTTACAATTACATACAAGTTCCGATAATAAAACGAAGGGCAAATACTAATTAGGAAAAATAGACATTAGGAAAAGTAGAATATCCCAAATATTCATACGCCTTATTTTGGAATATTAATTTTGAAAATGGTAAAAGCCACTTTATAAGATGCAACATTATACAACCTTATAAGAGGCAACTGTTTATTTTTCGTTTTGAATGATAAAATTGGTACTTTTGAAAGCAATTATTCAGTTTTTATTTCAATATAAAACCAACAATGGGCTTCATAATCGCAAAAATAATTATTATTCTGCTTTAGAGTAATTCTAGGATTAAAAATTGGTTTAGAGTATAATAATCCTAATTTAAGAATATTGAATTAAGTTATTTTTATTATTACTTTAGATTACCTGGTAGGATCGAATGATGGCTTGCACGGCCAGGTGATCGTCAATGATTTTTTCATTGACGGGTACTTGGCCGATTTGGGATCCACCACTGTAGGGCAATAAAGATCCGAGTGGAATTTGATTGTAACTTGGAGCTAGAGATGGTGGAGCTTGATAAGCCTGTCCTGGAGCAGCCCCAGCTGTGCTGTTGCGGAAGAAACTATCCCATGACTACAAAAAAGAAATAAATCCAAATTTTAAGTTCTGTTTAAATTAAGATTTCCCGTTTAAACTAACTTTTTTACCTAATTAACGAATTTCAAATCGAACTTATTAAAAAAAAGCTCAATTAAAGATTTAATATTTCGTATTTCAACGAAACAGATTTAAATGTTAAAACGAAAAGAAAGATGAATTTTAAAATAAGAATTTTAAAGCGAATTTTCAAAACAAAACAGTTGAATTTTATACCAAAAAAGATGACTGAACAAAATAATTAAATTTAAAACCTACAAAGGTGATTTTTCAACAGGAATGTAATTTTTAATCAAGAGAGATGATATTGCAACCAAATAATTAGCTTTCAAACTAAAAAAATATAAGTTTTTAATCAAAAATGGAAGTTACATTTTCAGTTTAAAAAATTAATTGTCAACAAAGAAAAAATGAATTTTTAACCGATTGAAATCGACGAAAAACACGCATTTTTAACAAAGTAGTTGAATCATCAGACAAAATGATGATTTTTTTCTATCTGACATTATGAATTTTCAACAAAAAAAATTAATTTTCTACCAAGTGGTTAATTTTTCAAATATTTATATTCAATTTCTAACCAAATAGTTGAATTTCCTACCAAAACAGTTCAATTTTAAGCTAAAAAAGATGAGTTTCCAACCAAAAATGGAATAGTTACATTTTCAGTTAAAAAAATTAATTTTCAACAAAAAGAAAACGAATTTTCAACTAGTTGAATTTGACCAAAAAAGACGAATTTTTAACAAAATAGTTGATTTCTCAACCAAAATGATGATTTAAAAAAAAAATAAGACTAATTTCCTGCCCAAAAGACGAAATTTTAACAAAATACATGAATTTTCCACAAAACAGTTGAATTTTCAACCAAATAGTTGAACTTGCAACTAAATAAGATAAGTTTACGAAAAAATGGAATTGTTACATTTCCAGTTTGAAAAATTAATTTTTAACCAAAAAAATTAATTTTATATCAGTTAAATTTAACAAAAAACGGGAATTTTTAACAAAGTAGTTGAATCTTTAGGATATTCATGATTTTCCAAACAAATAGTTGAATTATCAAATAAAAAAGATCAATTTTCAATTAAAAATATAAAATTTCAACCAAAAATGGAATAGTTATATTTTCAGTTACAACACTAGTTAAATTTTCGACTCTAAAGATAAATTTTCAACTAAAATGATGAAACTTCGTAAAAAATTGATTTTTAAGTAAATAGTTCAACTTTCAACAAGATAGTGGAATTTTCAAACAAAAAACATGAATCCCCAGGGAAAAGTATAATTGACATTTCAACCAAAAAAAGATTTTAATTTAAATGAAAAACAGTTGAATGCAATAAAAAAATACGAATTAAAAAAAAACAATTAAATTTTGAACCAAAGCAGAGATGAAGTTTCAACGGAAAAGATAAATTTTAACTAATAAGATTAAGTTTCTACTAAAAAATACGAATTTTGTTGTATTTTTGTTGTATTTGTTGTATTTTTGACTAAAAAAGGTCCATTTTCCAATAGAAATATAATAGTTATATTTTCAGTTTAAATAAGCTAATTTTCAACCAAAAAAGAAACGAATTTTCAACAAAATAATTAAATTTTCAACCAAATAGTAAAATTTGTTACTAAAAAACAAAATTTAAACAAGAAATCGAGAAAAAACGGAAATTTCTTGAAAGCAGGAGAAAAAGCAGATTTTCTTCAAAAAGGGACGTAAACTTTCTTAAAATTTATCATTAAGAAACGTACTAAACGTTATCTGGAGTCTCCGAATCCAACCTGTTACCAATCGTATTTTTTGACTTGACCCCCCCCCCCCTTCAAATTGGTAATATAGTTTAGGGATGATCCCTGACTAGTCTGGAAAAATTTGATTGGAAACTAACCACGTGAACGCTGCTAGGATCTTGAAGCCAGGCGTTGTACATTTCTTCCACGTAGGAACTGGAGCTTCCGTTCAGGAAGGGCTCAGTGGCAACCCGGCTGCTATATCGTCGCCCTGATTCAGGGATAATTGCCTGACTCGTCCTGGCCAAAGAATGGCTGCGCACCAGCCATGATGCAAACCTTTCAGCCCCACAAACTCGTGGGGCCAGTGGAGTCAGGGCGTTGAATACTGTCCTAGCCTTATACATTTTGACCTGAAAACAAAATAAAGCAAATACTCAAAATACCAGCCAAGACTCTGACATCTAAAAAAAAAAATTTCAATGATTTTTCAATGATTTCTGCCATTAGAGAATTTATTTTTAAAAATTGGATACTTGCAATGTAAATTTAAAACTACTCTCTTCGGTAGAGCAAAGTGAAAATACTAAAATTAGTCGAATCGTTTGAGTTACAATTTGTGGGTCGACATCCAAAATAAGTGAAGAAACAAATTTTTTAATCGGTAAATATCTTTATTATAATTTTTTATTCATGAGAAACATTTTTTTCATGGTGTTTATAACGTTCAAAAATCGCAAAAAAGATAGGAAATCCCAAAAATTCTAACTCACGACAAAATTTTTCTCCGAAAAACCAAAATAAAAATAAGTTAAGTTTTGAACAAAATAGTTCAATTGTTGAATTAAGAACATCAGTTTTTAACAAAAATGGAATAGTTACATTTTCGTTTCGAAAAATTAATTTTCAATTGAAAAAACTGAATTTTCGCTCAAATTGTCGAATGTTGAAGACTGAAAGAAGAATTTTCTACAATGCAGTTGATTTTTCAACACAAAAATATGAATTTTCAATTAAAAAGTTAATTTTGAATCAAAAATGAAAATTTTTAGTTAAAAACCCTAGTTTATAAGTAACAAAAAAACTTTAACTAAAATGATGAATTTTTAACTGAAAAATGACGAAAGGACGAATTTTTTTGCAATTTACATAAATTTGTAACCGAATATTTGAATTTTCAAAATAAAAAAGATAAATTTTGAACCAAAAATGGAATTGCTACATTTTCATTTGGAAAAACTAATTCTCAAATGAAAAAACCAACTTTCTACTAAATTATTGAATTTATGAGCAAAAAAAAAAAGAACTTTCTACAATATATTTGAATTTTTAACTCAAAAATATAAGCTTTCAATACAAAAAATAATTTTCAATCCAAAATTGCGATTTTCAGTTTGAAAAAATTAAATTTAACAACGCAGTTTGATTTTTAACCCAAAAGACAGCTTTTCAACAAAATAAATATATTTTCAACCAAATAGTTAAATTTTTAACCAACTTTCCGCCAAAGAACATAACTTTTGAAGGAAATTTGAACTTGTAACAAAATAGTTGAATTTTCGACTAAAAAAGATCAATTTTCAAACACAAATGGAATAGTTCAATTGTGAGTTTAAGAAAAGTAATTTTCAACGAAAAACATTTTTTAATTGAGTATTTAACTTTGTACATTTAACCAATAATGTGTTAATCTTCTAATACTTGTTTGAAAAGTACTGTATATTGTGTAACTGTTCCAATTTTATATTGGATAATAACTTCTGTCTCCAGTTTTCACATTTTCAACTTGCTTTAAAATGTTTAACCTTCAAATTTTTGTTAAAGAGTATTTATTTTTAATGGTCTGCACTTGAAACGTGTACCTTATTTATTCATAAATAATTTATTTTAATGCTATAATTGATTTAATTATTATTCAATACTGGGTACAATTTCAAATATCGTATATTTGAAGAGAAAAGGGGAAAAGGGGGAATTTCAAGAAAAAAGGGGAAACTAAGAAAAGAAGGGGAAGACTGTGCACCCTGCGATTTCTAAATTTTAGGCGCATAAAACTGAAAAGTAAACATTCAAAGAACAATTTAATGTTAGCATGCAATAAGTCTCTTCACATTTTCCAAATTTTACAGGCGAAAAAAACTGCCTAAAAAATTGAATTTTCAAGTTAAAAAAAAAGAGAAATTACTTTTAAGATAAATAAGTGCTGAATTGAGCCCTGAAAAGTTTGATTGGAGAATTGAATTGAATGATAAAAAATTCAATTTGCAAACTGAAACAAAAGTGAGCATTTACTTTTTATAGCTACTGAGTTGCACCGTTATTGAACCGTTATTTCTATGTCTTAAAAAAATAATACAAATTAAACATTTTAAGAACAGAGTTGATTCAAAAAAGAATAATTATACGTTTAGGGCACTTAAAATTCGACAGATTGAAACAGGAGCGCTCAAAATTTTCCACTATTAAGACATTCTATTTGAAAGTTTAAAAAAATAGACAATTGAAATTAAATCATTTATACATTTTTCATTTGAAATACTTCAATTTTTATATTTGAGATTGTACAATTTTGAACAATTTAAAATTTAAACCAGACAGTTTTTAGTGCCAAGATTATAAAATGTACAACCTGAAGCGTTTTCTATTTGAAATTGTACAATTTTCTAAATTAGGAATTATTTAAGACGAAAATTCAGTATGTTTTGTTTTCACAAAAAAGTAAAATATTGTCTATAATACAAATTTACCTATGATAAAGAAAGGTAAAAAGGAAAAATATCAACTACAAGAAAAAGTAAATATTTTTCCGCTAATATTGTAGTTCCTAAAGTTCGTATTTTTGAAGAACATTTTTTTTAAACATTACAATTTATTTTTTAACATTACATAACATTTTAATACAAAACTGCCTTTTCAAAACATTGCAAAACTTTGACCGTATCGACATGTACGCTATAATATTTTAACATTTTTGAATTTCGAAATTCAAAAACAAATCTGAAGATATTAACACATTTTGAAATTATGAAGGTTCCGAATTGAACAATTAAAAATAGAGTTGAAAATAAAAATGGTCAAATTCAAGCATAAAAAATTTAACGATTTTGCAATTATTATCAGAAAGTGTAGTGATCGGGAAATCACCTTTTTATAGCCGATTGCTTTCTTTTAATGTCAAACGTGTGAGAATTAATATTTTTTCTCTACATATGAATTGTAAGCCACCGGAATTTTCTATAAAATGAACCATGATGAAGTTATTTTATTATTTGTTTGAAAAAGATATTGCAAAGTAGTGAACATTTCCATGTTTTCTTAAAATTTAAATAAAATCTAATATAATAAACATTTTTTGGTGTCCTTTAGATCATTTTAAAAATCCTTAAAAAATCACACCAACTTATCACCATTATTTTGAAAATAAAAGTTTGCATGGTGCCCCATATTTAAAGTTGAAACAAAAATGTTGGAAAAATTGAAATATTTTTTCTGCTGAAAGAAATATTTGATTGATTTGATTTTTATTATTATTTTCCTAAATGAGAAACGCCTTCGAAGTATTCTAATTTTTTTGTATCAACTTCGTAAAATGTTTATTGTATTAAATTTTATTTAAGTTGGAAGAAAACATTTAAATTTACACTATTCTTATAATATTTTAAAAAAATGCCGTCATCCTGGCTTATCTTTTATCAGAAAAAAGATTCACTATCATTTCATCGTAAATTTAAATAAAATTACATAACATTACTGAAACCTCCTCAAATGCAAAAAAAAAACCTTCCTTACTCTTATTATCATCAATCAAAGTGATTCACACTCGGCAGCTAATTACGTTAGAATGAATAATGTTTGCTTTAGAGTGTTTGCTTTCATTTTTACAAAGTCAGTGTCACATGGTTTACGCATGAACGAAATATATCTATTATCTAATCCTGTTTTGATAAGTATAACTACAATCCGATAAGTTGGATTTAATGTAAGTGATTACTGGTTTAAATGCGATTATGAAAACTTCTAATGCAAAGTGGTTAATTGCCTTTTCATTGTTACATCATGAGATAAGATAATTCGAACAGCTGTCTATAAAACGCAGCGAATTCTACCTTGGAAGCTTATCTTCCGCAAATGAGAAACAATTACACTTTATTTCCCCTTGTCATTGCGATAGCAAATAAGTACCTCGTTTCTTTCTTTCTATCATTTTTACAGCCCATTTCTATACAGTTGGAGTAAGAAAAGTTAAAATTTTGCAAGAGAAAGAGAAAAGTGACTACTTTTAACACAAATAGGTAACACAATGTTTAGCTGCTGCCTGAATTTGTAAAGCAATTTAGAAAGAAATTATCTTAAAGCCTTTCAACATAAAATGTGAATAAATGCAAATAACTCTTGGATATATTTTTCTCATTCACTAATTGTACAATAAAAAAGCAATAAAAATAATAACAAAGGTTTTGGACAGAGCAAGTATTTAAAAAATAATTCCAGATAGTAAAATCTTGGTATTTCAAGCTTGATTCTTGCAGCTCTTATCAGAACTAATTAAATAGCGATAAGAACTAGTCAAAACATTTCAAACGCATAGCTAAATGAATCACAGACATCTTGATTTTTCCAAGAAACAGTTATCATTAGGTATGTAAAAAATTGAGATTCAAGTAGTGTTTCAAGAACTAGGTCAAGAGCTCCATTTTTATTAACGATGGTCGTAAAAACGTAGGTCATGAATGCAAAGAAGAAGGCAAGAATTTAAAAAACAACATTTAATAAATGAAAAATAAAGAATTGTCAACAAATAAAGCAGGTAAGGTAAACAGAATAAAATCCACTTTTAACTCCAGATGAAGAAGAAATCTAAAATTCTTGATGCCTTTATATGAAATTTAAAAACATACATGGGAAATTCTTGAAATTGAAGAACTATTTGAAGAATTTGAAGAACTATTGAAGAACGTAAGCAATATCGAATGGAAATACATCAAATTTAAAAATAATTTTAATTAAAAGAGGAATAAATGTGTAAAAAATAATTAAATTTGCAAGCAATAAAAATTGTAATACAATTCGATATTTTCGAGCATTCAGATTTGAAAAGAATGATAATTTTTCATTCAAATATATCGCATTTTTTTAATCGACTGGCAATATATCGCAAGTTTATTATTAAGGTTTTTTTTTTAGTTTCTGGGGATTCAATTAATATGTTTAATTCATAAAGCATTCACAAATTATTAAAGAGCGGATTAGAGACATAGTCATTTTTTCTATGAAATGAAGCTTAAATTATAAAATCTTTGGTTCGAAATTTCTTAATTTTTGTAGGTCTTTAATTTCAAATTTCACCGTGTTGAATATTGATATTTTATTTAATTGAAAAATATTCGAAAAATTCAACATTTCAAACTCAGCTTAAAAGAAAACAATCTTTTTATTGAATAATTTATTTAATTTTGAATTGCTACAATTTTAGAGTTCTAAATTTTCATCGTAAACGCTAAATTTGCAATTTTTCCCAGTCCTAAGTTTAAATTTTGCGATTAAAATTAAAATAGTTCAATTTCGAAAAGTATAATTGACCATTTAAAAATTGTTAATTTCAAAAACATTTACATTTACTAAAAATTACTAATATTCCTAAGATCCGGATTCGTTTAAGTTTCAGCATTCCAGAGTACAAGTTTTTTTCTTCTTTTTGATGTTTGCCATAACTTTTTATTTTAAACTTTTTTAGAATAATTTAATTTTACATGTTTACAATTGAAAACTTTTCCATTTTTAACTTTGAAACGTTCAAATTAGTTTTCAATTTCAAATTGTGTAAATTTAATCGCTTCGAATTTCAATTTATTTAAATTCACAACTTTTCAATTTTACATCATTCAATTTTGAATGCTTTCAACTAGAAATAATAAAATTTTAATTTTTTTGAATTTTAAATAATCTATTTTTCAAAATTCTAATTGGAACATATTCAATTTTATTTACTTTTTAGATTGTTATATTGTCGACACTTTAATCTTGAATCATTCAATTTTGAGATTCTTGAATTCAAAATAAAAATGTTCAATTGTGTAGGCTATGAATCAGAAATGATACAATTTCCTTTCTAATGAAATTGTCAAAATTTGAAAATTATTAATGTAAATTTATTAATTATAAATCATAGGCTTTTCAACGTTTTTGGAATGACTAAACTTTGAAGGTTTAATTTTATATTTAAAATTCTTAAATGTTTAGCGTTAAAAATTATATTTAATGTTTTTTTTGTAGCAAAATCTAATTTATTAATAATGAAATATATCCAATAATTTTGAATGTCATTTTATACTACATGATTCATTTTTAAATGCTCAATCAGGAACGATAGTAATTTTTTAATGTTTACTTTGTTATGTTAGGTTTTTTAACCAGATAAAACTAATTTCAAATGTACAGTTCTTACGGCTTTTTTATAATTTTTTGTTCAGAACTCTTTTAATAACAATTACAAAATATTAGTCCTAAAGATAAAAAACAAATTAAAAATCCTTTAAATCTTCAAAGTCCTATTAAAATTCCTTCAATCTTATAAAATTCCTTTTGATACCCCTTGAAATATTATAATCTTCACAATCCGTTGAAACCCAATAAAATTCCTTGAAAAATCCCTCGCTTTCTTGTCGCACGTAACATTGTTCTAGTTAGCATTAAAAGGGCCATTTACACAGTATTAGGAATTCAATTTTAAGAAAGTGTGGAACCCACCACATGTCAGCAAGTAGTTATGAAAATATATTTATGAAAATGGATCATGGACTATTATGATTCGGAATTTCCTGACTACAGTGAATCATGTTTGTGGGACTTGCCTAAGTTGTAAATTGATTCTGTTGACCTAATTACTTTCAAATCACGCAGACAGTTCATGCTCAAGTGTTAGATCATTTCTCACTCAAATATTTTGTTTTCCAAAGGGAGTAAGACTTATTATCGATGTACCGAAATTTCTTTTTTGTTTTGTTTAAAAAAGTCATGAGTATTTGAATTTAAAAAATTGAAAACACGGAATGCCAAAAAATGGTCCAAGTTTTTTGTTAGAAGTGTGATATTTTTTAATATAATATAGGTATTTATCTTATTATTTTCGATTCTGATATAATTTCTCGTTCCCTCTCAAAATTCGTTGGACATTTAAAAAAAAAAAAATTTTAAGTTTAAAGTTTTTCTAGAAAATATTCAAAGTCAATTTATTGAAAATTCCACCACTTTTTTCTCTTTATTTTCTCTAGATTCGCAGATATCTAAATTCACGTTTTTTGAAAAAACGACACAAACTATGAAAAAATTCAAAGAAATGAAATTTTTTCTCTAAAAAAGTTCTAGAAACATGTCTTTTCACACTTTTTTCTCATCCTGCGTTATTTTCGAGATTTCTGCGAAAATATGTATATAATCAATTTATAAAATCATTCAACTCTTTGGAAATCTGCATAAATCCGTTAAAAACTTTTAAAAATTCCTTGGAATCTTTAAAAAAAAACCTAAAACTTTACAGGTCCTATAAAGTTTTTTGAATTCCTTAGAATCACTAAACTCCTTGGAAATTTCTTCAAATTTTTGTTAACTCTTGAAAATTCATTGGAATCCTTGGAAATATTCTAAAATATTTCAAATTGTTTGAAATCTTTTAAAATACATTGAAATTTTTTTAGACGCTTGGAAATTCTTAAAATACCCTAAAATCTTTAATATCCCTTAAAGACCTTTAAAATTCTTGAAATCTGTTAAAAATGTTTGAAAATCTTTTAAATTTTTTGAAATCATTTTAAATTCCCCAATCCATGTAAATAAATTCTTTCAAATCTTTTAAAATATTATAAAATTAATTGAAATCCCGTGAAATTACATGAAATTTCGTGATATTCCTTAAACATCAGAAGCTCTATGAAATCCTTTGAGATTCCGAGAAATTTATTAAAATTCCTTATTGAGAGTCTTTTAAAATCCCTTAGAATTACTGAAATCCTCGAAAATCTTATAAAATTTCTTTGAAATGTTTGTACATCTTAGAATTCCTCTGAAATTCAAAATAAAAGTTTCAACATTTTTCAATTGGATATAATATAACATAAATATAATATATCATATATAATAATACATAATATACAATATAATATAAATCTAAAAAAATTCCATTTTGTGTAATATTTAGTGAGATCTAATTATGAATGATTGAATTTCAAATGGTATAATTTATAAGTTTGGCCACTGCAAACTGAACAAATAACCAATTTGAGGTGTAAAACGCTATAACGTAATCTACAATTGTTTAAAATTGTGAATCTTCTTTAAAATCCAATTTTTCTTGTATAGCACCTTAATTTCCGCCGGAAAATTATCATAAAAAAAAATTATTATAAAAAATTATCCAAAATGGTTAAAATACTCTAAACTTTGTTCAAATTATAATTACTTTTGTTCCAAATTACCAATTTTTAATGTAAAACTGTTCCAAATTTTGAATCTTCTTTAAAATCCAAATTTTTTGTGTAAAATATCAAGTTCCGCGGAAAAACAGTAACATTATCCAAAATTGTTAAAATATTCTAAATCTTGTTCAAATTATAACGATTTTGTTCCAAATTACCAATTTTTTGGTGTAAAACGCTGTAACGTAGCCTAAAATTGTTAAAAATATCCAAAATATGAACTTTCAAAATCTAAGTATTTTTGTTTTCGAAAAAAAACTATTCCCTGTGAAAAACATTAATATAAACGGAAATTGTTTAAAAATTGCAAATCTTGTTTAAACTATAATTTTTGTTTTAAATGGACAATTTTTGGTGTAAAACGCTAACATAGACTAAAATTGTTCATAGTTGTGAATCTTCATTAAAATCAATTTTTTTTAATTAAAAATAACAATTTCCGCCGAAATAAATTAAAATAATCTAAAATTCTTTAAAAAAAATTAAATCTTATTCAAATTATAATGAATTTTGTTTTGAAACACCAATTTTTGTTGTTCTTTAAAATATGATTTAATCTAACGTAACCTAAAATTGTTAAAAATTATGAACCTTTAAAATCTACTGTTTTTTGTTGTCAAAAGACTGCTGAACGGTAAAAAAAGTTAACAAAATCGAAAAAAATAATTTGTTGAAACAGTTTTAGTCTTTAAAATTTCATGATTTGTGATTAAAAATACCGATTTCCAGTGTGAAACGCTAAAATTACCTAAATGTGTTCAAAATTGGGAATGACGATGACAACTATAATTTTTGTTTTCACTAAAACTAAATTATACTAAATCAGAACATTCTTTATACTGAAAATATAATATTTCAGTTAGAGATAAATATGTATCGCCCAATCTTACATGACTCACTTTTACAAATCTTCAATAACAAATATTTAAATTCCACTCTACTTATGAATGATTGAATTTTAAATGGTATAATTTATAAACGATTAGAAGCTATTCAATTTTGAACGTTTTAATTTAATACTTATACTTCTAATCGAATTTTCCAGCTGTTCAATTTATTAAAAATGATTCTGACAAAATTACACAATTTTTAACTCATGAACGTTAAAAGTAACCAATTTCATAATCAGGCAGTGAAAACTGATTTTCGATTTTAAATTGATTATTTCAAACTTCAAAAATTCCAAAAATATAAATGAAGGGCATAGAAAATTTAAAAATTACAGTAGTATGTAATATTAATTAACATTAAACGAGACATTGAATACATTTTTGAACTTGAAAGTTGATCCAAAAATTATTCCCTATTAAATAATTTCGATTTGAAAACTGCATATTCCAACTTTTTATTTTGTAAATGAACGATTAAAAATTAAAAAGTTTAACTTAACTTTTAAAATAATTATTTTTTCTTTAATATAATGTTTAAAAAAAATTAGGACAAGCCACTGCAAACTGAACAATTTTAAATAATTATTTTTTCACTGTGCAAGGTGACACCAGGGATAGGTTTTGCTACTAAAAATTAGAAAAATTTTCATTAAAAAAATGGATGCTCAAAAACGATGATAATTTTGTAGATAGTAAAATTTCGAGAATAAGGTCAGGAACCTTGCTCTCGAAAAGCAGGAAGTGCAAGGGCGAGATCGTTTTTCTAATAATACACCAAGGCTTTAGAAACCTGAGAGCTAGAATATATTTGCAAGTAATAAAATATTTATGCTTTGAAGAATGTTAAAGTAATTAAAAATCTATACGGAATGAAGATTAAAGAATCCGACGTAAACGACTTCTGAGAATATAATTTAACAGACATGTGACATCCGACTGCAAAACGTGACACACGTCATCCTCAAACATTTTCCGATCGGTGATGCATCGTTCTATATCCACGTGTTTACAACCGAAAATCCGAGCACCCCCGAAAATCCGAGCACTCCCGAAAATATATCAAAAATATCTTTTCGACTGATTATACAATCCGTACTTTATATATAGATGCATACACGACACTGAAAATAAGGTTATTTTTCTCACCGGAAAAATGCAGAAAAACCCGGGAAAATCCCAAGGGATGATGAAGCGGAAGAATGAGGTTATAAACTCAAAAGGTCATTTGATGTTCATTTCCGAATTTTGGGACTTTGAAAAGGTTGGAAATCTACCGGAAACTTGAGATTATTCGACAATGTTGCTATATTTATTACTTACCTTGTGCAATAATTTTACGTAACTTAAAAAATAACCGAACAAGACTGGAATTATTGGAAAATGCGAGAGATTACAACAGATTTTCTTGAAAGTTCGTTTTTACCATTTAACTTTTACCGGGGATGAAAAAGCCGGGAAATTTGGGAAATGTCCCTTACCTGATGTTAACGACACGACGATGACAGCCCGTCCACCATTTGCAACTCGCAGGTACGCTATCGACGATGTCCTAAAATACGTCAAGCAGGTAGTGCCTCTGGTGGTTAGTTCTGAATGCTAGGTTATGTTTATTGCAACATTATTTTTCTTCGAAAAACGGATTTTCTTATAGAAATTCAGAAAAAATATTAGTTAATTATGGATAAATTATACTTCATTAGTGATTTTAATTTACTTCTTACCTTATTTATTGGTTCAGTTCATTCAGTTTTAAATTTGGCGCCATACCGTATGTCGGTAGGCTCGGTAACGACAGTAGTGGAGTTTTCTAGCCGCTAGATAGCGCTAAATGTTCTAGTCAAAGTTCCGCGAAAATTAACATTTTTTGGTTGAATTCGACTGTTTTTGCTTAAAAATTCAAATCTTCTTTGGTTAAAAATTCAACTACTTGGTTGAAAACTTATTTAATTGGTTGAAGATTCTCCTCTGTGGTTGGAAATTAAACTGTTTTCTTGACATTTGTTTTTTTTCAATTGAAAATTTATTTTGTAACTAAAAAATTACCTATTTTATTTTTTGTGAAAAATTAATCTTTTTTATTTGAAAAATTAACCAATTTCTTGAAAATTTTCCTTTTTGGTTGAATTCAACTGCTTTTGCTTAAAAATTCAAATATTCTTTTATTAAGAATTCAACTACTGGGTTAAAAATTTATTTCATTGGTTGAAGATTCTCTTCTCTGTGGTTGAAAATTTAACTATTTTGTTGAAATTTGTTTTTTTTCATTTGGAAATTAATTTTTCTAATTAACAAAAAAATTATTTCATTCTTTGTTAACAATTAATCATTTCCCTAATAGCACGGAACGTTCCCGGAACGTGTAAAATGTCCGCCGCTTGGGAACGTTCCAGGAACGTTCCACTGGAACGTTCCAGACATAAATTAACGTTATTGTTATTATTATTAATAAATATCGTGTAAACCGTAAGTGATAGGTCAACATTGATGTCA
Source organism: Andricus quercusramuli (assembly GCA_932178445.1). NCBI lineage: Eukaryota > Metazoa > Arthropoda > Insecta > Hymenoptera > Cynipidae > Andricus > Andricus quercusramuli. Next base: position 191,591 of record CAKNXH010000355.1, read on the forward strand.
GTTCATGATACTATCTCTTACGGTTTACGAGATAATTGTTGTTAAAAATAACAATAATGGAAGGTTCCCCTCAGGTCCCAGTGGAACGTTCCTGGAACGTTCCTGGAACGTTCCCAAGGGGAGGACATTTTACACGTTCCGGTGCAACGTTCCGAAGGTGCCCGCGGAACGTTCCCGGAACGTTCCGTGCTATTAGGATTTATTTGAAAAATCCATAACTAACTTGAAAATTTGTCCTCTTTTTGGTTGAATTCAACGGTTTTTAATTTAAAATCGTTTTTAGTCGAAGTATCAACTATATCCCTAATAGTACGGAACGTGTAAAATGTCCCGGCTTGGGAATGTTCCAAACATGAATGACCTTTATTGTTATTAACATCAATTAATAATTAAATATTGCGTAAGCCGTACGTGATAAGTCAAAATCGATGTCAATTTATGATTTGGAGATTAGATCATATTACAGTGCAGTATATGCGGGTTTCAAAACTCAAAAGTGACATCCATTTTTACCTATCTCTTACGGTTTACGAGATCTCACTGGAACGTTCCCGGAACGTGTAAAATGTCCGCCCCTTGGGAACGTTCCACTGGAACGTTCCACTGGGACCTGAGGGGAACCTTCCATTATTGTTATTTTCAACAACAATTATCTTATGAACCGTAAGAGATAGGTTTGATTTTATTTTTTCATTTTGAGTACTGCATATACTACACTATAATATGATATCCGTATTATAAATTGACATCAATTTTGACATATCGCTTACGGTTTACGCGTTATTTATTGATAATAATAACAATAACCTTAATTTACGTTTGGAACGTTCCTGGAACGTTCCCAAGAGGCGGACATTTTACACGTCCCGGGAACGTTCCAGGAACGTTCCGTGTTATTAGGGCACGTATCGTGTAGGCACAATAACTTTCGAAAGATTGATCAGTTTGGATTGTGCTTTGGCACACTTTTTCAAGACCTACAAAGAAAGAACGAGTTCGTCCTTAACCAGCTATTTTGGATAGAAATTCAAAAAGTGAGCACATTTTGAAAATTATTGAGGCCACTTTTTTTAAGATTTGAAAATTCTATGTACGGTTATTAGTATAGTACTCAAAAAGACGAACAAAATATATCTTAATGACTTTTTCTTATAAAGAAAAAATGACCGGAGTTATAGCATTTTCAAAATTCCAAAAAAACAAACGAAAATGAATATTTGAAGCCAAAAAACGCACGATATGAAAAAAAGTCATCTCGAGAAAAACGTTGCTTTTTGAAAATTCTACAATATTTTCATAACAGCTTTTTGAATTTTTTGAAAAATCAAAAGTTCAAATTTTGATCGCACAAAAAAATGATGAAAAATCAAAAATTCCGTTTTGCTGTCAAACTATGTAAGATACGACAAAAGATGAATCGACCAAAATTATGCATCTAAAAAAGATACACAAATTTATTATTATTCACTTTTTGATATGACGCGTAGTTTTTGTTTTATTCGTAAAAAACAGCTTTGAAAAAAGAAAAAGAAAATTTTAGACGTATGACACAAGCTACAAAAAAATTAGAGAAACAAAATTTGTTCAGCTCTTTGTCTGAAAATATACCTATTTTGCTTTAAAAAATTCGGGTTTTTTTTTGTTGAAAATAATTAACCAAAAATTTACGCATTTCATTTTTTGTAGAAAATCTGTTTTTTTTTCAGTTGAAACATGAACCACTTGGTTAAAAATGCATGTATTTTATTGAAAATGCGTCTCTTGGTTAAAAATAAATCTCGTTGGTTAATAATTAATCTTTTTGGTTGAAAAATCTTTTTTTTTTGTTTTAAAATTGAACAATTTCTTTAAATTGGTTTTTCTTTAGCTTGAAAATGATTCTTCTTTATTAAAAATGCATATGTTTCGTTAAAAATTCATTTTTTTGTTGTTGAAAATTCATATTTTTCGTTAGAAATTAATTTTTCCGCTGTTGAAAATTCATATATTTTGTTGAAAATTCGTCTCTTTTGGTAGAATATTATTCGTCTTGCTTGAAAATGTTTGAAAATTGACCGATTATGTTGAAAATGGTTTTTCTTTTTTTTTTTTTTTTAAATTATTTTTTTTCTAAATATTTAACTGTTCCAGTTTTTTTCAAATTTATCTTTTTTAGTTTTTCTCCTTTATTCATGATATGTCCCTTAAGAGTTTAAATGATTTACATTTCTTATTTTTCTTCTGTTGGAAATTGAACTATTATTTTAAATAAATTTTTTTTTTTATTGAAAATTTATTTGTTTGATTGGAAATTTTGATATTTATTTGAAACTTCTTCTTTTTCAAATTATTTTTACTGAAAATCTAACAATTAGGTTTTTGTTTAAAAAATTATCCTTTTTAGTTGAAATCTCAACTACATATGTGGTTGAAAATTCATGTATTTTGTAAAAAAAAAAATTTTTATTTGGAAGAGTATTATTCTTTTTGTTTGTTAATACATTTCTTTGGTTAACAATTTTTTGTTGAAAATTTAGTTTAAAAAAAAACATTTTTTTCAACTAAAAGTTTATCTTTTTAAGTTGATAATTGTTTGTTTATGTGTAATTCACCTCTTCCAGTAGGAAATTAATCTTGATGGTTACAACTTTTAATCTTTTTGCTTGAGAAATTATTCCTTTGGCTGAAAATTTGACTTTTTTATTTATTTGGGTTTTCTTTGGCTCGATAATTATTCGTTTTGTTTCAAAACTCATCTATTTTGGTAAAAAGATTCATTGCATGGGTTGAACATTGAACTATTTTGTTGAAAATTCTTTTTTTGTCTTTTTGTTAAAAAATATATTTTTTTGTTCACTTGAAAATTCGTCTTCTTAGTAGAAAATTATTCTTCTTTTTTTAAAATTCATATTTTTGGTTAAAAATGTATTTGTTTTTGTTAAACATTGAACTATTTTGTTGAAACTACTTTTTTATCTAAAAGTATCTTTTAAACTGAAAATTGAACTCTTCCATTTTTGGTTAAAAATGGATAAAATGATAAAAAATAAGCAAAAAATAAGTTAGTGAAGAAGGGAATAGAAGTGGATAGGATGAGGAATGTAAACATAAGAAGAAGGACGTGAGAAGGGAATTAAGAAAATTGAGAAAAGGTACAAGTAGTTGAGAAGAATATAAGAGAAAAAAGAAGGAGTATACTGAAGTTGTGCGATCAAAAATAAAAGAAGAGGAAACTAAAAGGTTTGAAGAAGAAGCGGAGAAGGCTAGAACGAAAGAAGAGGATTGGGAGGTGGTTAAGAAAGAGAGAGAAAGAAGGAAAAAAAGTAAACCAGGATATTGAGATGCCGGCAGAACGGAAAAAATATTTTATGGAATTACTAGGAGGGGAAGAGAGGAAAGTTAGGAAAGGGGGAAAAGATGGTAGGGAAACAGATGAGGAGAAGGACATTACAATAGAGGAAATAGTCAAGGTATTAAGGATGATGAAATATGGAAAGGCACTTGGTATAGATGAGATTCCGAAAGAATTAAAGAAATGGGCATGGATGATGTGCAATAGAGTATGGAGAGGAGAGGGGTGGCTAGAGCTATGGAAAAAAGGAGTAGTGATACCAATAGTAAAGAAAGGCAAAGGGGAGGAGGTTAAAGATGATAGAGGCTTGACACTAATGCCAACTCTGTATAAAGTATATGTGACTGTTTTATCGGAGAGGTTAAAAAAGAAGTTGTGGAAAAAAAGATAGAGCCACCGAATCAGACAGAGTCTAGAAAAGGGGTGGGGTTGATGGAAAATATGTATGTTGTGAACTATTTAGTTAATAAGAAGATTAAAAGGGAGGAAGGGGCAATGATAGCATAATTTGTGGACTTAAAGGCGGCGTTTGACTCATTAGGCCGAGGCGAGATAGAAAAAGTTATGATGAAAAAGGGGATACAAGAAGGATTATTGAAGAGAGTATCGGAAATTTTTAGATAAACAAAAAGCAAGGTAAAGGTAGGAATGTATGTAGGAGATAGTTTCTGTTTGGTTTAGAGGAGTAAAGCAAGGATGTGCTATGATCCCACTTTTATTCAATTCCCGGTAAGAAGGCTTGAATAGAATATGATTACAAATGCAATTCCTGTGAATACCTGATTTTCCCTTCGTTCTCTTATATCAGAAACAGTATTAGAAAGAAGCAACTGTTATTGCTGGCAATACACTTTGAAAAATATAATTTTGAATTTACATACATTCCATTCCTTATCTCTAAGCCGCACGCTCTTATCGCCTTGCCTTCCTCGCTTGGCCTCGCCTCGCTCGCATGTCCCTACTTTTTCGCATTACCTCGCTTGCCAACCTCTGTTTTCGCTCTAATCCCTGGCGGACCGGCCGAACGCAAACATTACGCTACAGCGTAATG
>CAKNXH010000355.1:195982-286827 GCA_932178445.1 Andricus quercusramuli
AAAATTCTTAGAAAAGTTGAAAAATTCGCGGTCGTTTAGCATGACATTGTTTCTCAAGCGCCTTTTAAGTGGTTTTGTTGACATATGACAATTTGCCACCTAAAACTCAATATAATATATCAAAAAACGACTCAAATATTTCGCGCAATAGTGAGTTTTCCAGCATGGCTTTGCGGCCATGCTGGGCTAGTCGTGGAAAGGGCAGCCGTCAGGAAGGTTAGTATATGTGGGACTGCCATTGCACACGCGTTTTTATTCTAAACACAAAGGTAAATTATAAAGGTCTCGATATTAATATTTTTCAAGTGTTTCGCGAATACAATCAACTATCCGAACATTGAGGTGAGTGTACCCGTTTCTGATCAAATCGATCTGATTTACTTTTACGTTTATCATATTTTCTCGAAAACGTCGTGAGACGTATTCCCGTGACGTCTTGAAGAAATACTCAATTCAAGGCTTCCCGCTCTTCGGGCACCTTTTTTTTCATTGGTCAGCCACAGACGCGGAGGAGAGTGTACAGGGACCGCGGTGGGAGGTGACGAAACTGCGCAACTTAAAATAAGTGCGCGTAGGGGGGTTAAACTAAGTGAGCTTTAAAATAAGTGATCTTTAAAATAAGCGGAAGTTTACTGTATCTTCTCAACCTCTTCATCATCTCCTTTAAGGCCTCCTCGCTATTTGCCAGCAACACTATGTCATCTGCATACGCTAGTGACCAAATTCTAACCCCTCCTATCCTGACTCCTCCTAACACCCCGGCCTCCAGCTAACTTTCCATATCCGCAATTAAAATCGCGAAAAGCGTTGGGCTCAGCGGACACCCTTACCTTAAACCCCTATCCATCCAGAATCCCTCCAAAATCCTCTCCACCCCTCTTACCTTATCTTTGGTCTCTTACCCTCGCAATCAGGCCTCTCTCCACTCCCCTATCCTCCATCGCCTCCCACAACCTCCCCCTATCCACCGACGGAAACGCGCCTTTGAGATCCACCAAAAACGCGTACACTCTCGTCCCCTTCTTCACTAATTCTCTATCCACCACGTGCTGCAAAACGTAGACATTGTCGATAGTACTCCTACCTACTCTAAATCCCGCCTGCATCTCCGGCAATATTCCTTTCCCCTCGACATCCTTCCGCAGTCTCTCTGCCACCACCATCGCGTATACTTTATACGCGTATTCATTAGCGTAATCCCTCTATAATTTTCCTGTCTACCTCTATCCCCTTTCTTATACAGTGGCACTATTAACCCTTTTCTCCACCCTCCTGGGAATCCCTCGCCCCTCCATACTTTCTTCACTACCTCCTTCAGCCTCTCCCTAACCTCTTGTGTACTAAACAGCCATGCTTCGTTCTCTACCCCATCCAGCCCTGCTGCTTTCGACCTTTTCAACTTCCTTATCTGCTTCTCCATCTCCTCGACATTCAACTCCTCCATCTCTGCCTCCCTTGTTCTTCTACTTCCCCCATCCGTCTTCCTTGAATCTGATCTCTGGAATGATTTTTTTTAAATTCCCTCCACTCCTCACTCCCCACCTTCTCGCTGACCCCCACCCTACGCTTCTCAAACCTATTTATTATCTTCCAGGCGTCCCCCTCTGTCTTAACATTTGCTAACTCCTCTTCCAGATCTTTCTCCTTTTTCTGTTCTTTCTTCTTACACATCAATCTAAACCCCTTCCTTATTTCTACGTACTCTTCCCTCCTCGCATTACCCTCTTTCCACTTCTTGTACTTCCTCTTTACCTTCCTTTTCATCTTTTTACATTCCCTATCCCACCACGGCTTCACCATTCCTTTCTTCTTCTTTCTCAATACTTTCTTTTGCACACACCCTTTCACCTTCTCTTTCAGATCCTCCCATTTCTCTTCCACCGACTCCCCTCCAAAGCGTACCTTTCCTAGCTGCTCCTGATACTTTTCTATCGCCTCCCTCGTCCAGGTCACCCTTCCCCCTATCGAGACTTCTTCGCCGCCTTGTCTTCCGCCACCCTCACCTGTTATCCACAGACTTAATGGCTGATGGTCTGATTCCACCCTCCCCTCTACTGCGAATTTTTCCGTCTCCTCCCATCCTTGCATATTCATAACCACATAGTCTATCACCGATACCCCCACCTTACTTACATATGTGTATTCTCCCTCTTCGTCCCCAGTTGCCATATCATTCGCCACCACCCAGCCTCTATCCTCCATCCAGTCCCTTAGAATTTCCCCCTCCTTATTTATTATCTTATCCTTCGATTTCCTTTCGAAGCTCTCCCCTTCCCTGTAAAGTCCCCCTTCGCTACCCATCTTCGCAGTGAAGTCCCCACCCAGTACCACCATACCCTCCTCTCTTTCGCCCAGCAGGTCTTCCACCCTTTCTTTAATTCTTTCCATCCCATCCTTATTGTACACTGTCACAAACTTACACGTTACCTCTCCTATTTTTATTTTCCTCATTTGCACTCTCTCCCCCTCTTCCTCTCCATGACCTTTTTCCTCTAATCCATCTCTAACCGCGGTTATAATTCCCCCACTGGCCCTTCCTTTCTTCTTCACTCTGACCTCCTCCTGGAGTCTCCGCCTATACCCCCTCGGCAGCTTTGGCTCTATTCTATCCCATTCCTTTCTTTCTACCCACGTCTCTACCAGTCCAATAACATCAAATTCCTGGATATACCGCCAGAACTCCTCGTCCTTCTTCTTTACCCCTGCTACGTTCCATTACAGCACCTTCACTACTCCTCTACCTGCATTACTCCCACCACCCTACTTCTTACGAAACAAATCCCCCTGCACTTCCTTCAACACCTCTTTCTCCTCGTCCCACACCCACATCTTCCCGTCTACTCTCAATTTATGATATCCTACCTTCACCGATCTCCCTTCTCTCCTCTCCGTCCTAGCCCTGTTGTACAGCATTCTCTTCACATCCCTTTCCTTTCTCGTCAAATCGTGATCGATGAAAACTCCCTCATTCTGTATATCCTGTTCTGATTTCGCATTACCCCCAACTTTTCTTCCCAGCTCTCCAACTTCACAACCGCCACTTTCTTCTCCTTCCTCCCCTCCAACTTAATTTTCCCTACCCTGCCTTTAACCCACCCTATGCTCTGTAGCAACTCTTCCACACCCTCTCTTTCTTCTCCATTCTTTAGCTTCAACCCTCTTATCACGATATTATTTCTCCTGTCTGCCTTTTCTTTTCTCTCCATTCTCAACTCCATTGTCCTTATCCATCCCCTATCCGCCCTCTCCTCCTTTTCATTCCTACGCTTTCCTACTTTATCTTCTATCATATTCTCTACCCTCTCCCAAATACCTTTAATCTCACTCCCCCCACTCCCGTCTCCTACTTCCATTTCCGTCCTGCCCTCCACCTTCTCAAGTCTCTTTTCCGTCCTTTCCTTCCACAACCTGATCTCCTCTTCCATCTGTTTTATTTTGACTTCCTTCTCTTTCCTTTCCCTCTCCAACCCTTCTACTCTCTCCCTCAGCTCATTCACCTCCTTTTCCCATCTTTCATCTCTGATTCTCAAGTCCTCCCTCATGCATTCCATCTGCTCCTTAGTCCCCTTCACGTCCTCCCTCAGCCCCCTGATCTCGCCTACCAGCCCCCCGAGAGCCTCCTTCTCTGCCATACCCTCCATTTGGGGGGGGGGGTGACCTAGGTGTTCTAACGCTTTTTTTAAAAGGTCTCTCCAATTCGATTTTGTCCGGAACACTCGGCTGTCTCTCTTTCTCTTCAAGAGATCCTTCCCGTCTCTTGTGCTCGACTCTCTCTCCCTTACCTTCTCGCTTCCTTCGATCCCACCGTTCCGCCTTCTCCCTCTCCCTCTCCCCGACGCGCTACTCGACCCCGAACCACGCACTGTTCCTGTTGTCCGTCGTGGCACGTGGAAAATTTCCTCCCCGTCTATTTCACTAGCAGCAGTACAGAACTCTCACTGCTTCCCTCCCGCTCTGCCGCTGGTAACTGGGACCTCTCCATGCAGTACCCACCGCAGCCGACAGATGTCTCTGAAGACTCGCCGCCAAATTTTCCCTTTATTTCCCTTCTTTTTTTTTCTTTTCCATTCCTCAAAGCCCCTGCAGACACCCCTTTCTCTGCCTTAACATCCCCTAACTCTGCAGAACCACCCTTGACCCCTCAAAGGCCCAAGACTCCCGACCATAAACTCCTCCGACTCCTTGCCACCCTAACCTCACTTTCTCTACCTACCTAAATCGCACCTCACTCCCACGCCAAAAAACACTTTTTATCTCCCCAATTCACCCCACACAACTCTACTCACCTCCTGGGCTTCCACCCTCACATTCCACTTATACCTTCCACACAAATTCCGTAAAATCCTCTCACCGCCTGTCACCAAACACGTTCTCACTTCCGCCACCAACATGCAAGTCCAGAAAGAAAGATTGGAAGGGGAGCTGGAAGGGAATAAAATTAGAAGTAAAAGAGTTTAAGTATTTGGGATATACCTTCCAAGCAAATGGAGATCATGGAGCTCATATGAGAGAAAGGATAAAAAAGATGCAGGGGTAATGAAACAGATATGGGGAATAGGAAAAAGAAGGTTAAAAAAAATTGGAAAAGAAGAATGTGATTATGTGATACGCTGGTATAGCTGGGATGGAAAGAAAGGAAAGAGAGCTAGGGGTAGACTGCAGAATGCCGGGATGTATGGTGAGAGAAGAAGCGCAAAGGGATAAATTAAGTTCTAGAGCGGGAAAGAGGGCATGGAATTTTGAGACGTAGCTGGCGGAGGGAAAGGGAGGGGATTTAGCGAGAAAGTGTTGGATGGAGGTAGAATGAAAGAGCGGGGGGAGGGGGGGGGTGGAATTAACCAGATGAGAAGAAGAAAGGAGGGAGTTCTTTAGTGCTAGAGATATAGGAGAGAGGAATTGAGTGAGTCTATGAATTGAGAAATTGTTGAATTGTTGAGAAAGAATTGAGAATTGAGTCTATGAAGAATTGGAGAGAAGGGAGAAGGAATAAGACTATTAATAGAAAGATGGAGGATGATTGAGGAATCAAAATATAATCAATGGTATAAGATGATAGAAAAGGAAGGAGTACCAAAGTATTTAGAAAAGGGATGGGGAGAGAAAAGATGGACCAGAATAACAAGATTTAGATTGGGAAACGAGGTAAGGGCATGTATATGCATTGGGAAAAGAAAAAAAAACAGAAAGTGCAGAATCTGTGAATGGGAAGAGGAAACATGGGAGCATGTATGGGAAGGATGCAGAAGAGGAATGGAATATAAAGGAAGCTGGCAAAAGATGTAGTAGATTCTAGGGAGTATGAATGCATGCATCCATTCTCCCTAGACTCCCTAGATCTTTGCAAATATAAATGGCAAAATGGAGGTACAAGAGAAGTGAAAGGAAAAGGAAAAGGAAACAGAAGTCGCTTGAATTGGAAGTGTACAGATTTGTAAGTAATGGTTATGCAATAACATAGCTGGCTAATAGCTCTTCCCCCCTCTCCCCTCCTCTCTCCCTCTCTCTCTCGCTTTCGATCACTCGTTCACTAACACGCCCTAAATTGCGCTATCGTCAAAAAATAGAAATAAGGATCTAGATATAAGATTTTCTGTAAATAGGTGTAAATATCCGTAAATAGTAAGGAGGATAAGATTTTATAAAATATGTATAGAAGCAAGTATTGTAGATAGATAGATAAACGTTTATTTTTCAGCCTGCTGGCCTTAAAAAATTGACTTGCTTACACTTCCCTTTTTTGAAGAATTTTCTTAAAACTAACCCTTAAAAACTAACATCCATCCATACCTTATCTATAAGACCGCACGCTCTTATCGCCTTGCTTTCCTCGCTATTCGCCTCGCCTCGATCGCATGTCCCTACTTTCTCGCATTGCCTCCCATTGCCAAACTCTGCTTTCGCGGCTGATACCTAATACTTATCTACTATTTACAATATTTACAGATTACTTATATCTACTTCCTCTCCTATTTAAAATCTTTTCTTCTCCATTCCTCTGCCTCCTTCCTTCTCTTCTTCTCCATCTCTTACCCAACACTCTCTTCACCCATGCTACTGCCCTTTTGTGCCCCTGTTCATGCATCAATACCATCATGCTTATCCCACTCCTTTCCACCTCTACGCACTCTAGAAGGAAGTATTGTAAATTGTATTGTATTGTATTGTAAAAATTCATTAATAGAAAATTTAACTATTCCATTTTTTGTTGAAAATTTAACCATTTTGTTGAACTTCCTTTGTTTTATGAAAATTATCTTTTTTTTAGTTCAAAATTTATCTGTTTCAGTTGAAAATGCATGTTTTTGGTTTTATCAGAAACTTTAACTTTCCCATTTTCTGTTGAAAGTTTATTTCTTTGTTGAAAATTAATTTCTGCAGTTGGAAATTCGTTTTTTTTTTGTTTTTTTTTTTTTTAATTCACCTTTTTAGTTGAACTTGAACCATTTGGTTGAAAATTCATGTATTTTGTTGATAATTTGTTTCTCTAGTAGAACATTAATCTTCTTGTTTGAAAATTCACCTCTTAGGTTGAAAATTGAATGAGAAGGCTATTTCATTTTTGGTTCGAAATTTATCGTTATCAGTTAAGAATTAACGTATTCGGAGTAAAAAAAAAAACATAAATTTATGAAAAAACGTAATTTGAACCGTTATTTCAGTAGGCAATAATAATCATATTATATGTGTGAAACTCAGAACTACTACTTACACCTTTGCTTCGTTTTATAAATAAACTATAAACTTTTATTATCAATTTGTATAAAAAAGAAGACATTTTTCATTTATCCAGTTTGAATTTTCGCAGAACTTTGACTAAAACAGCTAGCGCCACCTATCGGCTAGTAAACTCTCCTGTTTGTTGGTAAGGCTGGAAACTGTTCAGGGCCGTCATACCAAAAACCGAACATTTATCTGTATTTGACAATTTCGAAGTTTTCAACCGTGAGAATTATAAAATAGTTCTAAATTTTGACCTCTTTCATTATTTGTAACATCGAAGTGTTATATTTATTTCCTAAAAATCCTTAATAAAATACAAAATTTAGTAGTTTACTAAAAAAAATGGCGAGTCTACTTACGTGTCAAACATTCTTATCCCTATTCTTCAGCGCTATAAATAATTGTATAAATTGTTAATAATTTAAAAAAGGGAAAGAAGCTAGGGTTATAATTTCATAATATTCAAACCGTCATTAATCCAAATTGCAGAAACACTGTCTTAAAATAAGTGTTATCATAACCTCTAAATTTTTTCATGAGCTGTCAAGTGCTATGTGGGCTATGTGTAACTCGAATGTCAAAAACTGACTTTTGTATCAAAAAGGGACAATTTTTTTCTGAAATTTATAAAAATAAATGTGGCTTTCGGTGTGTTAATTTATAATAACTTTTCATCCACAATGCTTACTCGAGAATGATTGTTTTCGGGCGTGAGAGGACGAAATATTTTTTCTGAAGGACGATAATTTAAGTGTTTTCCGTGTTTTTTGACACATCTTGAGCGACAGATAGCCAGATAATGTTCAAAAAGTTCAAGGACAAATTAGCGGAAGAGATGAAACAATCGCCTGCAAGATTACAGGCGAGCATGCAGCAGTTGGCTCAGGTTTTGTATTTGACGTCTATAACGTTTTTGATGGAAAATTGACATTTTCTTAAAAATGCAGTTAGCTTTTGAATTTATTGCTATCAAAAACAGTACGTGAACTAACTACTATTAAAGCAAAATGTTTGTAATTCCTAGTATTTATTATCTAAAAGAATAACAAAGTAAGGACAATATTTTTCTTAGTTGATGTCTTAACTTCAGAATTAATATATATATAATGTTTTTGGAAAATATATAATTATAGGCAATGAAATATTCTTTGAAATATAATTTTTCTGTTTAAAGATTCTAAATCTTGTTCAAATTATGATTTTTGTTTTAAAATGCCAATTTTCTATGTGAAATGCCAACTTAACCTAAAATTTAAGTTTATTTTACTTTAGTTATGCATCTTCTCTGAAATCCAATTTAAACAAAAATAAAAACACCACTTTTCGACGAAAAACTCTAACATAATCCAAAATTGTTCAAATTTGTGAATTTTCTTTAAAATCTAATTTTTTTGATTGAGCATTTTCCGTTCAAATTATGATTTTTGTTCCAAATTACCAATTTTTTGTATAAAACACTGTGACGTAAGCTAAAATTGATGAAAACTATGAACCTTCAAAACCTGAGTATTATTGTTAAAAAAAAAATCGATTTCCTATTAAAAACGTTAATATAACCTGAAATTGTTAAAAAATTGCAAATTTTATTCAAACTATAATGATTTTGGGTTTAAATTAAAAATTTGGTGTGTGTAAAACGCTAACATAACTTAAAATTGTTAAAAGTTGTGAATCTTCTTTCAATTCTACTTTTCTTACTAAAAATATCAATTTCCGCAGAAAAACATTAACATAATCCAAAATTCTTCAAAAAATTTAAATCTCAACCAAGTTACAATGATTTTTATACCAAATTAACAATTGTTGGTGTAATCCGTTATAACGTAACCTACAATCGTTAAGAATGATTAACCTTCAAAAGCTAAGTATTTTACATTAAAAAAAAAAACGATTTCCTGTGAAAAACGTTAATATAACATGAAATTATTCAAAAATTGTAAATCTTGTTCAAAATATAATGATGTTTGTTTTGTTTGAAATCGAAATTTTTTTGTGCAAAACGCTAATATAACATAAAATTGGCAACAGTTTTTAAGCTTTTTTAAAATCTAATTTTTTATTAGAAACATCAATTTATGCAGGGAACCATTAAGATCATCAAAAATTCTTAAAAAATGCTAAAATGTGTTCGAATTATAATGACTTTTGTTTTAAAATTCCAATTTTTTGTTTACTCTAAAATATGATTTACTCTAACGTAACCCAAAATTGTTGATTTTATCAACTTTTAAGATCTAATGTGTTTTGTTTAAAAAAAACTAACCGGTAAAAATTGCTAACAAACGAAAAACGTAATTTTTTGAAACATTTTTAATCTTTAATCCAGTTTAAAATACTAAAATAACCTAAGTTTGTTGAAAATTGTAAATGATGATGATAAATATAATTTTGTTTAAAAATGCTCATTTCCAGCAAAAAACGGACATTACCTAAAAATTATAAAAATTTTAAGTCTTCTTTATAAGTTTATGATATTATATTAAAATTCTTCAAAAATATGCTAATTGCCAGCGAATTGCGAATATGAAAGTTTCAATTTAACCGCACAATAGTATTAAAAAGCCCAAATATTTCTCAATTCGAATAAGTTTCTATGATTTTTCTCAATAAAAGGGACTATTTGTAAATATAATTTTCAAATTTTTTAATTCAAGTTATAATACAACTTCAAATAATGAAGAGTCAATCAGGTTTTCAATAGGGGAGACTGGGGCGAGATAAGCATACGGGGTCTAATGAGACACGGAATTTTCTCTCAAAATATGTGATTTTTTTTTCAGAAATGGCATAAATAATGATATTGAATTTATCGGAAAGAGACAAAAAATTAAATAAAGTAGATAAAGTAAAAATAAAAATGATTGAAATTTCAACACATGAATCCTGTTATTCTATGATATAATAAAACGAACAGAAATGATTGAAAATAACAGATAATATTTGTAAACTCAGGTTTGTCGTGAAGTTTATTCATCGATCTTGAATATACTAACGCATTTATACACAAAAGAAAAACTGCCATGTGTGGTTAGAAGAGTTCATGAATGATATTTTAAAAGCTGATATTTGAAGAAATTCTAGTGTCAGAGCACCTGCAATTGGGTTTTTTTTTATACATTTTATTTTTTGAATTGTTCTTTCAGCATATTCAAAACGAAATTTTTATTTATATTGAAAATGACAAGTTGCAGAAGAATTCTAAAATTTATATTTAAAATCATTTCATTCAATTTTTCAGAAGAATCCCCATTTTTATGCAGGGAAAAATGATGGTTTTCAGGTGTGAATTTTATAAAAACAGTTTATAAGTAATTAAAAAATGTTGTTGGAAATATGTTATAAATGAAAAATTTCAAATAAATGTTAATTCAATTTGAAATTATAAAAGTTATATTATAAAGGAAAAATTTGAAATAATTAACCATTAAATGCATTTATACTTTCAAATATTTATAAAACCCTTTCCCTAAGTAGTAAGACTTAATTATACTTCACTAAATTATTTGTTAGACATTTTACAGATCATGAATTGGTTTGAATAATGATATTGCTCAATCGTGAAAACAATTATATTCTGTCATGATACTCATTTCCATTCTTAGAATACTTCAAATAATCTTTCATGTGTATGAAAAACACGAAAAATAATCTTCTATTAACAAAAACTAATAAATAGTTTAGGTGTCTTATCTCGCCCCAATACGTGTCTCGTCTCGCCCCAGAGCATGGGTTCATAGTATGTATAGAACCACTTACGTTTTTAAAAACTACTATAGATTTCAAATATTTCACTGAAAATTACAACTATGCTCATCTCGCCCCGGCCTCCCCTAACAATAATTGCGAGATTTTCGAAATATATCGTTATACCAATTTTTTTTAGATAGGATGTCATTAAATATTAATCCTAGCATTGGGAGAAAATAAAAAATAGATTTCTAAATATTAATCAAATATTTTTTATGATGCAGGCTGTGTCTCCGGCACTGTCAAATACCTCAATTCAAGACATTTCCGCATCAAATGATAACTTCAGTTTAACAGAGGAAGTCGACGGTAAGAATACTGCATATTTTAAGTTCAGTATGTTTGAATGCGAGATATTTAAAATTTTAAAGCTAATCATTTTACTACTCAAATTATCGAATTCTCCACAATTAAAAATTGTTTGCAATATTAAACATTTTAGTTAAAAATGGTTGTGTTTTTGCGGTTTTTATACACACTTGAACTGTTTGATGTGTGAGTCAGTGTGTAATCTTGAATGTCGTATAGTAAGTGTCGCGTTGACTACTCTCTCCATTTTTCAATGCAATTGTATCTTACATGTTTATTTGTGTAATATACATGGTTAAAACTAACAAAAATCGTTCAATTTTGAATGTTTAATTTCCCATTTTAAATGCATTTAAATGCAACCATTTTAAATTTAGAAATACTTTTTTTTAATAGTTAAAATTACGATGAAGGCCTGAAATTTAGAATTTAAATGGCCTGAAAAATGTTTGAAAAGATAGAAAATTACAGAAAAGTTTTGCCTGAGTCTTGTGTGGACATTTTACTTATAACTGAAAATTATTTCGAAAATGGAAACCATTTTTTTTACAGAAACGCCAAAGAATAGTCCAGCAAGGCATGGATTCCAAACTGTGGACTTGTCCTCACCTTCAGGAATTTCTGTGGGAGTTTCTAGAAAATCTTCGATAAGTAGTGTTACGAGTGACGCTTCATCCCTTTTTCCAGTCTATGAAAGTCCCGGAAATATGTACCATTTGCAGGTTTATTATCAATTTTATTCACATGAAAAACCTTTAATTTTTAAGTGAACTGGCAAACGCCACTATGGACACTATTTTACTTTTTTTTAGTTGTGCCACTTTTTTCACTTTACCTTTAAAAATGTTTTCGAACTTTGATTTTTTCGCTTTTCTACATTGAAAATTATTGGTTTTCAATGAAAATTTAATTATTAAATTTTTTGGTTAAAAAGTTATCTTTTTTTGACTAAAAATTCAACTATTTGTTTGAGAATTCGTCTTTTTTGGTAGAAAATTAATCTTCTTCGTTGAAGATTCAACTATTTTGTTGAAAATTCGTCTTCTTTGGTTAAATTCTATTGTGTTTTATTTAAAATTAAAATTTTTTTTGGACGAAATATCAACTATTATATTTTTTAGTGAACATGTATCTTCCTAGGTTGAAAATTCAACTCCTTGGTTGAAAGTTGTACTACATTCCTCCAAATTCATGGTTTTGGTTAAAGTTCAATCATCTTTGTAGAAAATTCATCTCGTTATTTGAAAACTGAATTTTTTGTATAGATAATTCGTGTTTTTGTCTTGGAAATTCAAAATTTTGGTAGAAAAATCAACTATGTGGTTGAAAAGTTAACTGTTTCGTAGAAGATTCATTTTTTATAGAAAATTAATTTTTTCGAATAAAAATTTGACTATTCTATTTTTTGTTAAAATTTCATTTTTTTCAGTTCAGAAATTCAATTTTTTCGTTGAAAATTTATGCAGTTTCTTGAAAATTCTTATTTTTCGGTAGAAAATTAATCTTCTTAGCTGAAAAGTCAATTATCTTTCTCTAAAAAATGAGTGTGTCACGAAAAGCTTGAAATTATTGTTGTCGCCTTTCCTCAATGTCGATTGGGGGTAATTCGAAAAACTACAGGGAAGGAATGTTGCCAAATTCACACACATAATTAATTTTCAACCAAGAAAACGGAATTTTCAATCAAACTGATGAATCTTTGATAAAAAAAATTCGTAAGAAAGGGTGTTCTTAACAAAGTTCTTAACAAAAAAATTTAATAATTTATATTTCCACCAAGAATATTTTAATTTTCAATAAAAGACTAAGAGAAATTTTGAAATTAATAAAGGAAAAATAAGCGAATTTTCAATTAAAAAGATAAACTTTCTAGCGAAAATTGAATAGCTACATTCTCATTCAAAAAAATTCATTTTCAACAGGGAAAAAATGAATTTTCAACCAAATTTTTAAAATTTTTAACAAAAGAAATAAACTTTCAACTAAAATGTTACAATGGAATCAGACAAATAAATTTGTATCCAAATAGTTGATTTTTCAACACAAATTATGAATTTTCTACAAAAAAAGCAAATTTTTAACAAAATAGATGAATTTCCCACTGAACAAGATAAATTTTTAACAAAAAATACAATAGTTTTATTTCAAGTTAGAGAAATAAGTTTTTAACCAAATAAAATAATTTTTCAACGAAAGTCTCAAATTTAAAGAATTAATTTTCAATAAAAAATAACTAATTTTCAACCGAAGAAATATAATTTTCAACCCAAAAGATGTTTTTACCAAAAAAGAATACTTTTCAACAAAATATATGAATTTTCAACCTGATAGTTAAATTTTCTACACAAAAGGATTAATTTTCTACCAACAAAAGACAAATTTTCAACTAGAAAGATCAATTGTCAACAATGAATGGAATAGTTTAATTTTCAGTTAAAGAAATATGTTTTTAAGTAAACAGAGAAATGTTCAACGAAATAGTTGAATTTTCAACAAAACAAATGAATTTTCTACCAAAAAGATTAAATGTCTATCATAAAAAAATGCCGTCAAAAAATTTAGTTAAATTTTTAATTAAACAAATTAATTTTGAAGAAAAAAAAACTAATTTTGAACCGAAGATTTGAATTTTTAACCTACAAGATTAATTTTCTCGCAAAAAAGAATAATTCTTAATAAAATACATGAATTTTCAACCAAAAAGGTGAATCAGTCACCAAACAGCTTAATTTTCTACCACAAAAGATAAATTGTTAACAATATACAGAATATTTCAACCAAACAGTTGAATTTTCAACTGAAGATTTTTCAGTCGCCATTCACGATTAGCGAAAATCTTGAAAATGTAATCAAATAGTTATATTAGAAGAAAAATCCTGAGAACAAAGTCAAATACTGGATTATTCGAGTAAGACCTAATTTAAATACCCTGTAAATTCCAGATTTTTCCGTTTTTCTTTCTATAAGGTATTCCTCTGAAAAAAATATGGAAAATCTCTAAAGTGTAAAACTGCAAAGTGAAATTTGTTATATAACCGTGTCAGTGTCTAAAGAAAAGCTTACATTTTTAAGAGAACGAACAAAATTTAATCGTTTGTGCTAAATTTCACCATGAAAATAAATTTCACACTTTTCTTACTCTTGAACTTAAAAAATAAAATGTTTACATAAAAGAAAAATAATTTAATACATTTATATGACAAATATGTCCAGAAAACGCGGCAAATGGAGCCTTACAGAAAATTCAAGTTAAATTCAAATGTAGTCGAATATAATTCTACCTTGATGAATAGTTCATCCAGAAATACATTGAAAATGTATTTTTTTTATGTTTTTTAAATGCCAATGAAAAAAAAAACTGCTAGTTTTAAAGAATTGTAAGTAAGTGGAAAAAATGGTGTCATTCGTATTGAATTTACTGGAATTTTCTCAAATCATATAATATTTTCTGTAAAATCCATTACAAAATTTTGTAAAATGAACCGATTTTTTGTTTGAGAAAGGGTAATTAGTACGCTCATAGCGCACACAATGTTCTAGTTTGTTAAAAATTGATGCATTTTTTTAAAAATTGACAGTTCAGTGTTCAACCAAAAAAGGTGAAATTTCTATCGAATTGTTGAATATTTATGCCATAAAGACCCATTTTCAAGAAAATAGTTAAAGTTTAAATCAATAAGTATGACTTTTCAACAAAGAAATTCAATTTTAAACCAAATAATACAATTTTTAACCCAAAAAGATGATTTTTTAACCGAGTCCGAGGCCTGTAATCATTAAGTAAAACAGTCATGAAAAAACATTTATAGTAATTAAATAATGATTCATAATAACTAATAATGCAAATTAAAAGAAATTTTCTACTTTTAATTCAAGGACATTGTTTATTTTTTAGTAAATGGCTTGATTTATCATTTAACATGCTTCATTTGAACTCTGAACACACCTTTCTCATGGAATTTAATAAATTTTACTACTTTAAATTTTAACTTGTGCAAGGAAAATCATAAGTGAGGCTATTTTACGTTGTAAGATTTATTCAAATAAAATGTGATAGCCGACAGTCAGCTGAATGTCTACGACATATACATATAAGTTTATTATTTAAAACATTTCATGCCACTATTGATACTATTTTTTTATCCCTGAAGTGAGTTCGAGCCCTGATTATTAGAACCTCATAGAACGTTTTAATATCTTTGACATAAATATACTCAGTACTTTTCTTTTATTTTAGACGCAATTAATAATTGTATTTTTTACATTCAGTCGGATATGGACCAATCAGCGAGTGAATTAGATGACACTGTCAGTCCTCAACTCGACAGAGTAACAAAAGACCAATTATATTCTGCTTATCGGAAAGTTCAAACAAAATATCACAAATATCGAAGTCGGTATACCGATCTCGCGGCTCATTACCGTGAGATGGAAAGGGAGAAAAATAAACTGGAGGCCAATCTAGTCGAGACGCAAGATAAAGCTTTGAGGAGGATTTCGGATTTGAAAGAACAATGTCAACTCGAACAGAAAGCGAAAGCACACTTAGAGGATGCTTTGAGAAATGATATAGAAGAAAAGGATCATGTGATTAACACCTTGAATACAAAAGTATGTTTCCCATCTTCTTACATTTTAACTCACAATCTTTTTTTTTTTTAATAAAATTTTAAAACTTTATCTGTTGAGATCTCTTAAGATTTTAACTTCAGAATTAATATATAATATTTTTTCAGAGACAATCAAACCGTTGCGTTTTTGTTAAAAAATACCAATTTTCGACGGAAAACAATAGGATAACCTAAAGTTGTTTAAAATTGTAAATTTAATTTCTAAAAACAAATTTTTTTTATTTAAAAATATAAATTTTAGACGTAAACCAAAAACATAACAAAAAATTGATTAAGATTGTAAATCCTTTTTTTTTCAAACGCGAGCATAATCTAAAATTCTTCAAAATTTCTTTTAGCTTTGAAATCCAATGATTCTTTATTAAAAATATCGATTTCTAGTAGAAAATGCAAAGAAAATAAAAAATTCTACGAAAATTCTGAATTTAATGAGTCTGAATGATAATATGAACGATCTGAATAATAATGATAATCCGAAAACTGTTATGATTTTTTAAATTAAGAATACCAATTTTTAAAGAAAACCACTAACACTATCGCTATCGATATTTCCGTTGACAACCGATAGCTCAAACTGCAACTATACAAAAAATGTTATCTTTGAAATCTAATGATTTTTTTACCACAAATACTGATTTCTGATTTAAAACGCCAACATAACCCATATTGTTAAAAAGTTGTGAAGTGAATCTTCTTTAAAATGTTTTAAATGTTTTCTTTATTTTTTATTAAAAGTAACAATTCCCGACGAAAAACGCCAACATAATCCAAAATTATTATAAGATTCTAAACCTTATTCAAATTATAATGATTTTTCTTTGAAAAAACCCAATGTTTGACATTCAACAACAACGTAAGCTAAAATTGTTCAAAACTTATGAATCTATGAAGACTAACACAATCCGAAATTATTGAAGCTTGTAAATTTTAATGTTTGATCAAAAACCCTAATAATTACCGACGGAAAACACTGATATAAAATTTTTTTAAATTGTTCAGAATTGTGTATCTTCTTCGAAATCTAATAAAATCTAGTGAAAAACGTTGATATAACCTGAAACTGTTCATAAATTGCAAATCTGATTCAAACTATGTTGATTTTTGTTTTAAAAACACCAGTTTTTTGTGTAAAATGCTAAAATAACCTAAACTTGTTACAAAATTATGAACCTTTTAATGATTGCGATATTTTTTAGATTTATCTTCTATTAAATAGGAAAATCCACAGCCCTCACATGGGTCCACATGGACTATGTTGCCAAAAATTTAAAAATGTCTGGAAGTTTCCGGAATATTCCAGAATTTGTATAGAATTTTAACTGATAAAAAGAAGTTTTCAGTAAACTTTAATATAATTTTAGAATAGACTAGAAAAACTCTAATAATCTATAGAACATTCCAGCATTTTTATACAATTTTAGAAATAAAGAATGTTCAATAACATTATAAACTGTTCTAGAAAATTTTCGACCATTCTACAATTTTCAGTCAATTTTAGAAAATTAAAAATTTAATATAAAAATATAAATCTTTCTAGAAAATTCTACAAGATTCCAGATATGTGAAAAACATTAAGAATATTCCGTGTTCGAGGAAATTCTGTCCAAAACATACAATACTATTTAGAACATATTTAAATATTCTGAAATATTTGATAAAAATAAGGAATATTCTAGAATTTTTCTAATTTTTTCAAAGAATTGAACAGTAACACAAAAAATTAAGATCTGTGTAGGGTGTCACTTTGAAAACTATTTTTTTTCCATCAAAAGTCTTACTCTCCAGTGGGTACAAAATTTGACGACGTCTTTACGACATCGTTACGAGATCTTTACGACAATTTTAAGACATCCTATGTCCATGTCGTTAAGATGTTTTTATGATATCGAAAAGGCATCGTCAGATCGTACGACGTCTTTACGATATTGTAAAGACATCTTAACGACATGTACATAGGATGTCGTAAAGTTGTCGTAAAGATGTAACGATGTCGTAAAGACGTCGCCAAATTTTGTGCCCACTGGGTCCCCCTCTTCCTCCATTTATAACTTCTAAAAAAATCTTAATCCCTATTTCTTGTAGCTTTTAAAGTTTATAATTTGAGCGAAAAATTAAAAAGAAACGAATTTTTTTCATTCAATTCTTTTTTTCTTTAAATTTTTAAGCACTTTGATCCTATCCATATTTCTTCCTAAAAAATTACCTCCTATTTTTTCTCTTTACAGTTCTACACGTTACGTAAATTTAAACGCCTTGCAAAAATTGAAAAAATAATTATACGGAAAAAATAGGGGTGCATTATTTTCTTAAAATGTTTAAATTGGTGGTGGGGGGGGGTGACTTTAGAAAATAAATATATAGTTTTTAAATTGGTACCTTAATATATATTTTCGAATTTCTATGAATTTTACAATCAAAAAGATTTCAGAATAGAACATTTCGGAATATTTTTAAAAAAAGTTAAGAGCATTCTAGCATTTCATCAAATTTAAAAAATAAAGAATGTTCAACAACGTTTTAAACCATTCCAGAAAATTTCATACACTTCAGAAATAGTCTAGGATTTTTTTTCGAATTTTCATGTATGTCGCCCGGAAATTTGTTCGAATCCACAAAAAAGGTGGTGTCGCAAGCCCCATGAAGTTTAGCACGTATTTCCCATAAGAAGAAAATACGTTTTTGTACATTTTATTCAGAATCGTCAATATTAGGCGAATCAAGTTGAAACTAAACATTTCTTTTCACAATAATTAACCATAGAATATGAATTTAAAAATTACTTTTTGAATATCACCCCCATTAGTCCCTTTTATGGGGCCACAAAAAATCCCATAAGTGATAGAATGGTTTTAGCGAGTTTTTGACGGTAATTATGATTTTTTTGGGGCTTTTCTAATGTACATTGTTCCTAATAAATAAAATACTACTTTATACTGATAATTAGATATTGAAATAAATTGCTGAAACAATTTATGATTGTTTTTAGAAAAATTTTCTCTTAGAATAGAAATAGAAAGTCGTCGTTTTTTACCCAAAAATTTTCACTTGTTTTTCAATTTTCAATTAGAGTGAGGTAACAATTAATATTAACAAACATAACGGTTTAAACATTTTATTATTTTTTTAAATAATATTTTCTTAGAATAATGCTAGAAAATGGCATTTTTTTCACTTTTTGTCAAATTTTTAATTAGAGTGAGGCAAATAATTTATTATGGTTAACAAAATTAATTGTTTAAACAACTTATTATTATTTAAAATAATATTATCTTTGAATAATGTTAGAAAGTTGCGGTTTTGTTTGAAATATTCAACTTTTTGACCTCTCTTCACTTAGAGCTGTTTAATAATTATTAAAATTTACCAAGCATGACTGTTCAAACCAATTATTATTGTTAAAAACTATCTTTTCCTATAGTAATGCTAGATAGTTGCGATTTTTCTGAAATTGTCCACTTTTTGTCAAATGTTCACTTACTTATTATAGTAATAATTAATGAAAGTTAACAAGCACAATTGTTAAAACAATTTATAATTGTTTATAATTATGTTTCCTCAGATAATTTCTAGCATGTTGCGGTTTTTTCTGATTCTTAAAACTTTTTACTTAGTGAGCATTAGTTGGAACAACTATTAAATATTAATATTAATTTAAACAAAAAAGCTCTTAGCAACTATTTCAAGGAAAATTTACATTTAATATGATCCATATAGGAAATTTAAAGAATATTTCAAATATTTGTTTTATTTCAGAAAGATATATTCAAAAAAATAAAAAGATTGTTTAATATACATGATTATCTGTAATTTTTATTTAGTATTTTTTCATAACTAAAAAGGCAAATCAGAGTTGAACATTTCGGAAAAAACACAACTTTCTGGCACTTATCTAAGAGAGGATCGTTATAAATAAAAATAAATTTTTCGAACAACTTTTTTTGTTAAATTGCATTAAATATTACCTCACTAAGTGAAAATTGGACAAAAAGTTGAAAATTTCAGAAAAGAACCTCAACTTTGTGGCATTAATATAGATGAAGATAATTATAAACAATAATAATTTGTTTAAATAATTATCTTTGCTAAATTTATTTAATTATTAAGTCACTCTAAGTGAAAAGTATACAATTAGTTAAAATTTTCTGAAAGAACGCAACTTTCTACCACTCAATAAAGAGACTATCATTAATAATAATAATAATAATAATAATAATTTGTTTGAACAATTTATTTTTGTTAACTATTTGATTATTACTTCATTCTAATTAAAAAGTTCACAAAAAGTTGAAAATTTCAGAAAAAATCGCAACTATGTAGTATTAATATAGAATGAGATAGCTATAAACAATAATAATTAGTTTAAACAATTAGTTTTGCTAAATTGAATTAAATATTAACTCATTTCAAGTGAGAAAATGGGGAAAAAGGTTGAAAATTTCAGAAAAAACGCAATTTCTAGCATTATTCAAAGAGAATATTGTTAACAATAAATTGCTTCAACAATTATGTTTGTTAACATTTATTAACTATTACCTCATTCTAATTAAAAATTAGAGAAAAATTGGAAATTTCATGAAAAAACCGCGACTTTCTATCTTTTTTCTAAGAGAAAATTGCTAAAAACAATAATAAATTGTTTAAGCAATTCATGTAAACATCTAATTTTCAATATAAAGTATATAAAGTATCAGCGCCAAAAACTCGCAAAATCCATTTATTCACTTATGGGGCTTTTCGGGACCCTATAAAATCGGCTTATGAGGGCAATATTTAAAAAGTAATATTTTATTCGTATTCTATAGCTAATTTTGAATAGAAATGATGAGTTTCAACTCGATTCAGCTAATATTGATCCTTTTTTTTATGGACAGAAAATTATTTTTATATTTGTAAGAAAATGATTTATTTTTGCGTGGATTCCAACAAATTTCCGGGCTATATGAATGAAAATTCGAGAAAAAAAATTCCAATGCATTTTTAGATCACCCTACTGTGAGGCCTGAAACCAATAAAATATCAATTAATTCCCAAAATAAAATAAACACACTTTTTTAAACAGATAGCACTCCTGCAATCAAACGGCCAGCAGAATTCCGAAATGAATCCACCGGATGCTGGAGATAACACCGAAAATCATAACGCTGAAATGCTGATAGACTTTGAAAGTGATTCTCAACCAAAGTCGAGCGATGCTTCTTTAAAATCCAACGAGGAGTCAATGCTCTCAACAGAGAACGTTCTTCTGAAAGACAAGCTCCAAAGTCTGGAGAAGCTTATAGAAAAATACAAGGATATGTTAAAACGAGGCAAGGAGAAAATCACCCAGTTGAATAAAGAGAAAAGCCTTATCGAAAGCGATTTCAATGCTCTAAAAACAAATAACGACGACAGATTTAAAATTCTCGAAGCGGATCTAAACGCAGCCAGGGAACAAATTCTAAATCTTGAGGGTGAAATTCAGTCTCTGCGAAAACGAGAAGAGGAATCGATGATTTCCCTCGCTGAAAACAAGCTTTCGATTCACCGGGAATTGGAAGATAAAGAAGAGCAGATTAAAAGACTCACTCTCGAGGTGAAACAAATAACCGAGGAGAAGGAAAATCTACGTGAAAGTCTTGAGAAGTACAAAACCGAATTAGAGAAGAAGTCTCAGCCTGAGAAAAAATTGGAAACTGAGAATAAAGAGCAGGAAAATTCGAAAAAGAAAACTGAAGCCTTGAAGCAAATGCAGAAGGAAATGCAGCAGCAAGTCGTCCTTCTGCAGGGAAAATATCACGAAGAGGTCGATCGCAATAAAGAACTTCTGATAAGATTGGAAGAAATCGAGAAGAAATCTATCGAGAAAAACGAAGCCGAGTCTGCGAAATTCTCCGGGTTTAAAAATAAAATTGCAGGACTTGAAAGTGATTTACAAACTGAACGGAAGTTGAACCTCGACTTGAACGAAAAGTATCAAGAGTTTAAAATCGCCGAAGATGGGAATAGAAAAGCTTTGGGAAACTTAGTCGAGGAGTTGCAAACCTCAAAAAAAAGTTTGGAAGCCGAAATTGAAGAATTGGGTAGAATTATTCGTGAAAAGGAAGAAGCTTCTGAGCAGTTGACCCTGAAGATTCAGGAGCACGCAGCTGCTCTCGAAATAGCAAAACAGAATTTGGCAAAGCAGGATGAGGAGATCAAAGTTTTTAGAGAGAAAGCCGATCTTTTGGAAAAAAGTGAGAAGATAGAGAGCAATGATCAGGTCAATAGATTAAAAGAGGAATTGGAAAGTAAAAATGGAGTGGTTGCGAATTTAAAAGATGAGCTTGATTCTTGTAAAAGGGAGATAGAATCTCTGAATCGGGAGAAGAATTCTCTTTTCGCTCAGATTGAGATTTGCAGGGATTCAATTTCGAAAATGAAGCAGGAGTCCTTCAATTTGAAAAATAACGTGAATCTTGATATCGAGAACGGAAAATCTGCAATTTCACATATCCTAAATGAAATTTCGATTACTTTCCCAGTGATTTTAGAGGAAAATGCGGGATTGAAAAAGAGTACTGAGATTTTGAATTCGAAATTAGAAGATTTGATGTTGAAATACAAAAAGGTTGATTTGGAATTGAAAGAGTCTCAGAATCGTTCAAATAAATTAGAAGAAGAGGCGAATAAGGGAAATAAGGAACTTGCGGATTTGAGATTGAAGGCCGATAAATTTGATGAACAAAAATTTAGGAATGAGAAACTGATCGCAGAAATTGATACTTTGAATTTCAGAGTTGATGATATCGAAATTTTGGAAGAAGAGAAGAAAAAGCTGGAGAAATCTCTAGAAGATTTGAATCGTCTCAATGAAGAATTGAAGAAGGAGATGAGCGAAATTAAGACTACTTTAAACGAGAAGAATGAAAAGGAATCTAATTTGGATGGAGAATTAAACGAAATGAAGGAAAAGTACGAAGAGAATGTGAATGCGAGGAAAATTCTCGAATCAGAAGTTTTGAAAGTTTCTAATTTGACGGAGGAACTTCGTCTTCTGAGATCAGAACTCGCGAATTTGACGAATCAGAATTCAGAGTTGAGAAATTCGATCGAGGGATTGCAGGAAACGTTAACTGGAAAAGACGAGTTGATCAAGAAATTAAAGGGGATTAAGGAAAAGCAGAGTAAAACGATTAAGGATCTGAATTCTCAGATTGAAGAGTCCTCGAGGAAAATTTCCGCGATGGGTAAAGAAATCGAGGATCTGAAAGAGAAGGGTAATGAGTTGGAGGTTTTGAGAAAAGACCATTCTTTGATTCTTTCCGAATTCGAGACATTAAAGGATCTTAATAGTAAACTTGATTCCGAAAATAAAGATTTGAAGGATAAGAGAAACGAATTGTTGAAGTTGAATGAAGAGTTACAAAAAGCAGAAGGTCTTTTAAATAACAAGATTTTGAATCTGGAACAAAAGGTCGAAGAATTGTCAAATGTGAATTGGAATCTAGAGTGCGAATTTCAGTCGCAGAAATCTGTTTCTGAAAATTTGAGGGAAGAATTGAAGGAATTGGGGGATTTGAAGGGAAAGAATCTGGAGGTAATCAATGAAAATGAACAAATGCGAAACGAAATCGAAAAGTTAAAGGAGTCTTTGAAAGATTTTGAATCCCTTCAAAATAGAAATGAAGATCTTTTGCGAGATACAGAAAATATGAAAAAGAAGGTGGAGAATTTGGAAGGTGAGAAGGAAATCTTGAGTAAAGAAGTGTTTGAATTGAAAATAGTTGAGAGTAAAAAGAATGAATTGGAGAGTGAAATTGAAATATTGAAAAAAGAAATTTCGCAGATGGAGGAATTAAGAAACAGGAATGGGGAATTAGAAAATCGAATAGGTGACTTGGATATCAGGATTCTCAAATTAAATGAATTGGAAGCAGAAAATGTTGATTTGAAATCGGAATTAAAGACTTTTGTAGAAAAGGCTTCAGTTTGTAGTGAATTATCGTCGAGACTTGGAAATTTAGAATTGGAATTAGAGAAAAAAGATGTAGAATTAAGAGAAAGGAATTCAGAATTGAAGGAAAAGAATTCAAAGTTAAGAGAAAAAGATTTAGAATTAGAAACTTTCAGTTCAGAGAATAAAACTCTGAAGGAAGAAATCGATCAGCAAGTTTCCAAACTTTCGATCATAATGGAAGAAAAGGAGATTGAGTTTGAAGAATGGAGAAATAGGATTGCAGATTCTGAGCGAAGGATTCAAGAGAGGGAAGCAGAGATACTTTCGATGAAGGAAGAAAAAGGGAATACAATTGAGGAGAGATTCCAACAGAGTGAAGATGAATCCAAATTAAAGAGGGCGGAAAAATTAGAAGAAGATAATAGAAAATTAGAAGCACAATTGGATGAGGCTTTGATAACTTTTCAAGCGAAAGAGTCACAGATGCAGATTTTGAATAATGATTTAAAAACGCAGATTGAAAAGTTAAAGGAGGAGGTAAAAGTTGGGGAAAGTGAACAGGGATTAAGATTGAAACAATTGGTCAAGGAATTCCAGGCTCAACTTCATGATAAGGATGAGGAATTGCAGGCAGCATTAGATAAAAGATTTGGTATGTAGTTTCTTTTTTTAACTCTTAATTTTAATTTTATTGAGAACTGAAATCTAAATAGGAAGTGTATTTTTGTTTAGATCGACAGCAGAATTATGAAACGGATCTCATCCAGCAATATAAAGAACAACTGAAGGATTTTCAAGTTGAGTTGACATTGAAATCAGAGCAGATTGAAAATTTGATTCTCGAAAGTAAAGAATCTTCGCAGCAAAAGCAAGGAGAGATTGATAAATTACTAGAGACTATTGTACAAATTAGACAAGAGCATGTAAATGAATTACAAGAAGTTGAGAAGAAATGGAAGGAAGCGATTAAACAAAAATCGGCAATGATAGAGGCGAAGCATGAAGAGGAAGTTAATGAATTGACGAAAGAGTGGCAAAATGATCGAAGGGTGAGTTTTGAAACTTGAAAGAATTTTTTGGAATCTTCCAATTTTTTCTTTTGTCCATTCATACTTCATATTTATTTTTATTTGTCTATCGCAGTTTTGTCCTTTATTTTTTAAATTTCTGTCCATATTTTATTTTCAGATTGATTCCAATTCCGAAGATCCCGTTGAGGTAATTTTTTGTTTTCGTTATTGTCTGTTTCATTTATTCCCAGCGCTAATACATTTTGGGGTGGGAAAAATTGTGGCAACTTCATCGGAATAGTCAATTATTCCGAAAAAGTGGCCACATTTTTGTAACACACACTTTGGTCTCCTTGCTGTTACTTCCTGCCTTCTTCATTTCTTATAATTGAACGAAACCAATATTTAACAACAAGGACCATATTTTTGATAATTTATAAAAATTGAGGTAAATTGAGGTGGTAAAATTTTTAATCTCCTTTAAAATATAATTTTCTTTTATTAAAAATACAAATTTCCGACAAAAAACACTAACATGATCCAGCATTCTTAAAAGATTATAAATCTTGTTCAAATTATGTTCTTTTTTTAAATACCAATTTGTATAAAACGCTAACGTAACCTAAAATTGTTAAAAGAATTATGAAACTTTAAAATGTAATGATTTTTGTATAAAGACCCGATTTCCTGTGTAAAACGTTAATATCATTTGAAACTGTTCAAAAATTGAAATATTGTTCAAAATATAATGAATTTCATTTTAAAATACCATTTTTTCGTAAGGCAACCTAAATTTGTTAAAAATGATGACCCTTAAAAATCTAATTATTTTTGTTTAAAAAAACGCTAACAAAACCGAAAAACGTAATTTGTTGACAAATTTTTAATCTTTGAAATCTTTTTATTTCTCATTGAAAATATCCATTTTTGGTATAAAACGCCTAAAATTGTTGAACATGGAAAATCTTCATGATTCTTATTTGAAAATGCTAATTTCCAGTGACAAAAAGTATGTAACACAAATTAAAATATAAAGAAAAATAATTCTTCGAAATTCTGTCATGTTCTTAAATTTTCTTCAATGTTTTAAAATATTCTGCAATGCACCGCAATTTTCTGAAAGAACCTGGCATTTTCTAGAATAGTTTATAGTTTTGCCAATCCTTTTTTATTTCTGAAATATTTTATTCATCCAGAAATGTTCTTGACATTTTTAGAATGTTCTGGCATGTAATTTTCTATATTAGTCTGTTTTTTTAAATGTTATGTAATCTTCTTGTTCCAGGATCTAGGTTTAGATTTCATTGTATACAAAGATTCAAGAGATTTCAAACATTTACAAAAGATTTTAAAGATTTTCCAAGTTTTCAAAAACTTTTACGAAATTTTCAAAGATTTCAAATATTTCACTTAGATTTGAAAAATTTCGCAACGATTCCGTTAATCGAAAGAGATTTCAAAAATTGTTTTGGAACGTTCCAGAATGTGTTTGAATGTTCTTAAAGAACCTGGAATTTTCTGAAATGATTAAAAATTTCAATAAACATTGTTTATCATTATTATTGAAAATACTGAGTATTTTGACATTTTAGAATGTTCTAGAAAGATTTGAATATCTGCAATATTCTGGAGTATTCTGAAATTTTCTTGAATATTCTCAGTGGTTTTAGAATGTTCTATAGTTCTCTTTAAGAAATTTTAATCTTGTAGGATATACTGGAATTTTTTATTATGATTTATTCTAAGAGAAATAAAATATATTTTCAGGAATTGGAAAGTACGTCCCGTCTAGCAATGGCGGCTGTTCAATCCAATACGGGTTCATTCCATACTTTGCAGCAAACTTTATCATCACAAAGAAGAGAACTACTAGAATTAAGAAAATTAGTTAAATTAAGACACGATGCTGTGGAGGATTCCACGGAGATCGAATACCTCAGGAATATTTTATTCGAATATATGATGGGCAGAGAAACTTTAGTTCTTGCGAGAGTGATATCAGCCGTTGTTAAATTCGACCAAGAGCAAACCACGAAAGTTTTAAAGAAGGAAGAAGACAAAATGACCCTGGTAAGTTAAATCAGAATTTATTCTCGTTCATTCATTTATTCATTAATAACTGAGGGGTTGACCACTCGACTTTTTAGTGCATACCAGATTTCAAGATTTCAAATATTACACAAAGATTTCAAAATATTTAAAAAGTTTTCAACGATATCAGTTTCCAAAAGATCTGAAAGATTTCACAAATATTTCAAAAGTTTTTTAATATTTCAAACAATCTATTTTTAAAGAATTCCAAAGATTTAAAAATACGTTTCAAACATGTCACAAAGATTTCAAACATTTCACACAGATTTCAAAAAATTAAAAACGATCCACAAAGATTTCTCAAAGACTTCCAAATATTTCAGAAGCTTTCAAGTATTTCAGTTGCCAAAAAATTTGAAAGATTTCACAGTGATTTCAAAAATCAAAATTTTCTTAAAAGATTCCAAACAATGTTACAAAGATTTCAAAATACATTTCAAAGATGTCACGAAGATTTCACAAATTTTTCAAAGATTTAAAAATACGTTTCAAAGGCGACATGAAAATTTCATCAAAAGATTTCAAAAGTTTTCAAAGATTTCAGTTTCCAAACGATTTGAAAGATTTCACAAATATGTCAGAAATTTTAAAAGATTTGAAACAATTTCAAAGTATCTAAAAAATTAAAAAAAACACACAAAGGTTTAATGATTACAAAGATTTCAATTTTCAAGAGATTTGAAAGATTTCACAAGGATTTAAAAGATTATACAAATATTTCACAAAGATTTTTAAGATTTCAAAAGTTTTTAAAGATTTCAAAATATTTCGAAGAGTTTAGTTTCCAAAAGATTTGAAAGATTCATAGGCATTTCAAAAATTTCACTAAGATTTATAAGATTTCACAAAGATTTCAATGATTTCACAAATACTTCAGGTATTTTAAACAATTTTAAAAAGATTTCAAAAAACATTCTAAAGATGTCACGAAGATTTCAGAAAATTTCAAAAATATTTTAAACATTTCACTGGTGATTTCAGAAGATCAAAAACTATTTCATAAGATTTCAAAATATCTTAAAAATGAAAACAATTTCACAAAGATTTGAAACAATTTTGCAAAGATTTTAAAAGTTTACAAAGATTTCAAACATTTTATACAGATTTCAAAAGATTAAACACGATTTCAAAAGATTTCAAAAATATTTCAAAGATTTCACGCAGATTTCAAAATATCTCAAAAATTTCACAGAGATTTCAAAATATTTCAGAAGTTTTCGAAAATTTCAGTTTCCAAAAGATTTGAAAAATTTCAAAAATTTCACAAATATTTCAACGATTTTAAATTAATCACAAAGATTAAAAATATTTCAAAAGTTTTTGAAGATTTCATAATAATTTTACAAAAATTTCAAAAGATTTTTCAAAATACATTTCAAAGATATCACGAAGATTTAAAACATTTCACACGGATTTCAAAAGATGAAAACGATTCCAAAATATCTAAAAAATCAACAAAAAAAACGCAAAGGTTTAATGATTACAAAGATTTCAATTTTCAAGAGATTTAAAAGATTTCACAAGGATTTTAAAGATTACACAAAGATTTTTAAGATTTCAAAATATTTCAGAAGTTTTCGAAGATTTTAGTTTCCAAAAGATTTGAAAGATTCATAGGCATTTCAAAAATTTCACTAAGATTTATAAGATTTCACAAAGATTTTAAATTGGTCACAAAGATTTCAAAAGATTTCAATGATTTCACAAATATTTCAGGTATTTTAAACAATTTTAGAAAGATTTCAAAAGATGCAAAGATTTCAAAAATAATTCTAAAGATGTCACGAAGATTTCAGAAAATTTCAAAAATATTTTAAACATTTCACTGGTGATTTCAGAAGATTAAAAACTATTTCATAAGATTTCAAAATATCTTAAAAATGAAAACAATTTCACAAAAATTCAAAAATATTTCACAGGGATTTCACAAATATTTTTAAGATTTCAATCAATTTTACAAAGATTTTAAAAGATTACAAAGATTTCAAAAATTGTATAAGATTAAAAACTTGTAAGATTAAAAACAATTTCATTAAATTTCAAAAATATTTCAAAGATTTCACGCAGATTTCAAAATATCTCAAAAATTTCACAAAGATTTCAAAATGTTTCATAAGTTTTCGAAAATTCCAGTTTCCAAAAGATTTGAAAGAGTTCAAAAATGTCACAAATATTTCAACGATTTTAAATTAATCACAAAGATTAAAAATATTTCACAAATATTTCAAAGATTTCAAAAGTTTTCAAATAATTTTACAAAAATTTCAAAAGATTTTTCAAAATACATTTCAAAGATATCACGAAGATTTAAAACATTTCACACGGATTTCAAAAGATTGAAAACGATTTCAAAATATCTAAAAAATTAAAAAAAAAAAACACGAAGGTTTAATGATCACAAATATTTCAGTTTTCAAGAGATTTGAAAGATTTCACAAGGATTTAAAAGCATACACAAAGATATCACAAAGATTTTTAAGATTTCACACAGATTTCAAGGATTTAGAAAATGTTTCAGAAGATTTCAGAATATTTCACAGATCTTTTGATTATTTGATCAACCCCTCGTTATTAACTAAAGAAAGATGGTAATCCTCTTTTTTCTTATTTCAGCTGGGATCCCTCGGTTTGTCTTAAAATTCAGTAGAGGACACCACAATTATTGTATATGTATTAAACACTAAATGTAAATTTCGTCAATCAACAGCATTTTCAATATCGAAGAAAATCACACCTGATATTTATTAATCCAGAAAATCGTCCTTAATATACCAATCGTGCATTTTTCACTTGTGTTTTATGACTTAAAAAATGTTATGTATAGATTTTTGCAATGAATGATGTGAGCAGTGTGCAATGTAAAAATCGCGAATTGTAAATTAGTCGATAGAATGTTCTAATTTTAGCAAATTTACAATTCTATGATTTTAGGATTACTCTTTATTTATAGAATTTACGGGAAATAGAAGTACAAGTCTTTTCAATTTATATAATAGGTTCGACTTGTTGCAATTGTACATAGGGCTATAATTTTTTTCTTGATTGTGAATGAAGATATTTTACAAAAAAAAATGTATATGGCTTTTGCAAACTAAAAAGATGTAAAATTATCTAAATTTGATAGAAAAGGTTTTGAAAACTGGATCTGTATTTTATGGAATTTGATGCAAAAGCCCAAAATATGCTCCTAATTCAGAATAAAAATAATAACAGAATATTTCACTTTGTTTTTATTTCCTTATTTACAATAGCCGTGAAATTAATGATAATTCTAGGGCGAATTAATTATAAAAACGAACAATATTATTATACTAATTAACTCCCTAGTTCCTACGCTTGTTCAACATCACCTGAAATTTTTTTCAAGTCCGAATCCAAGTTCTTCTCCTGCTCCTTCATAAATTCCTTAATCATGGATTCGAAATGAGATTTTCTTTTTGTGAAGGGCGTTGTTTTTTCTCGAATAAAATAAGCAAGATCCCCATCTTCGGTGAATAATTCATGCCCGTGTTTATCAAGCAGAGCCCTGTGAGCAATATTCCTGGCCAATAATTTACTATAAAATTCGTGGCCACCTTTCACATAAGTTGGACCAACTTGTGCCAATTTTTCGTCAACGATTCTCTCGGTTCGCTTTCGGAAAAAATCTTTTTGCATGAAATAAAGACCAACTCCGCCAAATCCGGCAACTGTGTAAAGGAGAACTCGTGAAGACAATGATTTTTTGTACATGTTGAACTTCTGTTTCATCCACTGAGAAAATGAGTAGGAGGATATAAAGAGCACGGTAGCTGCGATGCAATCCCAAAGCTTACTGAACTCCTCGAAAGTGAGAATTTCACGACCAATCGCAAATTTTTTCGCATCTGTGGATAACACGAGAGCTTGGGCTAAATCCTCGGTTTCTTGTCGTGACCAATCGACAGGCGCGTTGTTTATTAAAAGACGACTGGCTTCTAAATCTCTGGCAGTTGTGTAGGTGAAATTGATTGGAATTCCGATTATTCCACCGGATTTCATGCCGGTAATCCCGGCTTGAAAAGTGTCGAAACCGAAACACATGAAGGGTTTGATTAATTTGCGATCGATTTCGTGAATTTTTAGATCATCTTC
This sequence comes from Andricus quercusramuli, assembly GCA_932178445.1. NCBI lineage: Eukaryota > Metazoa > Arthropoda > Insecta > Hymenoptera > Cynipidae > Andricus > Andricus quercusramuli. The sequence continues at coordinate 226,519 of CAKNXH010000355.1, forward strand.
GACTTCCTCAATGAGGGAGTTTATATTTTCGGGAACGGGAACTGGTTTCCCATCTCTGGAGGCAAAAATAAATATTTAAATAGACAGGGTTTCTCTTTTAGATTGAGAACAGCGCCACCTGATAAGAAACTACTGGAAAAATAAGTAAATATCAAATTATTTGACTGTGATCAGAAACTCGTGGTTCTTTGCATCATGCATGTTTTTTGTTTAATTATTCTATTGATATTAAATGAAATCTCATCCAATAATTCCAAGTTTGTGGCGCTGTTGTCGCTACACTTCAGGAGTATTAAAATTATGAGGAGTTAAATTGAACAATATCAACTCCATATTTTAAGCAGAATCATTCAAAGTTTAATTTTTAATTACAATTTCTATAAATTAATCGGAATAGAAAGTAAATATCAGGGCCTAAAATTATTTTGAACCTCAAAATTATCTAACAATTAAAAAAAATGGTTAAATTTAAGATAGTAATTTAATAATTCTAAATCTTTAGAAATCGATCATTTTTCAACACTAAATCAAGGTGTTGACCACCTGACTTTAGATTCTATACCAGATTTCAAGATTACAAATTACTTTCACAGAGATTTAAAAGGATTTCAAAACTTTCAGAAAAAATTCACAAAGATTTCAAAAGATTTAAAGGATTTCATAAAGATTTCACAGGATTTCAAAGAATTCAGAAAAAGATCAGATTTCAGAAGATTTCAGAAGGATTTCAAAGATTTCAAACAGTTTCAATAACTTCAAAAAGATTTCAATTAATTTGAAAATATTTCAAAGATTTCATAAATAACTCAAATATTTAAAAAGATTTCGCAAAAATTTCAGAAACTTAAACAAATTTTCAAAATGTTGCACAAGGTTTCAAAAGATGTAAATGATTTAACTAAAATTTCAATGACTTCACAAAAATTTGAACGATTTCACAGATTCCAAAAGATTTCAAATGATTTTAATGATTGCAAGGGTTTCAAATAATTTCACAAAAATTTCAAATAATTTCACAACAATTTCAAATAATTTCACAAAAATTTCCAATATGACAGAAAAATTTCACAGATTTCACAATATTTAAAAAGATTCCAAAATATTGCATAAGGTTCCAGAAGATTTATGTGATTTCACTAAGACTTAAATGATTTTACAAAGATTTTCATTACATAGATTTTAAAAGATTTCAGAGATTGCAAAAATTTCAAATAATTTCACAAAAATTTAAAAAAATACAGAATAATTTCACAGATTTCAAAATATTTCAAAATTTTGCACAAGATTTCCGAAGATTTGAAAAGTTTCAAACATTTCTAAAGACTTTTCAAAGCTATCAAGGATTTCAAAGAATTTAGAAAAATTTCAGATTTCAAGAGATCTCACTCTATGATGGCGCAAAGATTTCACAAATGTTCAAAAAATTTCAAAATATTGCAAAATATTTCAGAAGATTTCAAAGGACAAATATTTCAAAGGATTTCAAAAATTTAACAAAGATTTTACACACTTCAAAGGATTTAAATGATTTCATAAAATTGTTACTAAGATATAAAAGATTTCAAGAGATTTCACAAAGAATTCAAAAGATTTCACAAAGATTTCACAAAATTTTCAGATTTCGGAAACATTGAAAAAATGTCAAAATATTGCAAAAACATTTCAGATAATTTCAAACGATTTAAACGATTTCACAGAGGTTTAAATGATTTTACAAAGATTTCACAGGCGTCAAAAAATTTCACAGGTTCCAAAAGATTTCTAAAGGATTTGAATGATTTCAAAAGGTTTCAGTGATTTAAACAAATCTCACAAATGTTTCGAAAGATATCGCACATTTCACAAAAGTATCAAAAATATCAAAAGATTTCAAAAGAATTCACAAAAATTTCACAGACTTCAAAAATTTTCTACAATCTTTTCAAATAGGATTAAATCTTTTTCGAATGTTCTGGTATTTTGCAGATGTTCTTTTATGGTTCCAGACTATTATAGATTGTTTTGGAATGTTGTACAATGTTCTTGAAATATTTCGAATTTTCCGGAATATTCTTAAATAGTTTACAATATTATTGAACATAATTTTTTTCCTTGATCATAATTCAAAATACTCAAATGTATCTGACTTTCATAGAATTCTCAGAAAGTTTGGAATTTTCTAGGATATCCTGGAATTTTTTGGAAAGTTGTCTTGAAAAGTTTTTTGGAAATGTTGTCGAAGAACCTGTAATTTTCTAGAATAGTTTAGGTTTCTATTGTACTTTTTTTTCTAAAATTTGTCTGCGACATTCATGAAAATCTTCCAAAATCCTTTATTATCTTAAAAAACAGTGTCAAAAAATATTATCTCTAAAATCCTTTCAACATTTATTAGATTGTTCAAAATTTCAATTCAAAATTCTAATAATTTTAGGCCCAGTGCCACATTATACACTAAGAATATCTGTTCAGAAAATGGATCTACGACATTGTAAGTAGAATCGTTTGAAAGATTAGAAAATTTTTAGTCGAAAACCACCTACGTTAAAATTATTTTAATAGACAAGTCAAAAAAATATTTATTTTCAATGTCAACTGTTTTTTTTTCTTAGCAAAATTAACATTTTGAAATCTACTTTTTAAATATAAATCAACAGCACGATTAAAGTATCTACTCAAATCCTGGAAAAAATTCGCTGACAATTCCAGATTTTTTCCAGGTATAATTTTTCTTAGTAAGGAGCCATTCAAATATTTCGCATTTTTTTAAACAATCTACTCGAAATATGTATAAAGTTTCACCAGTTTATTATAAAAAATGTTTTTTTTTCAGTATCTAGGGATTCAATTAATATGTTTAATTCAGAAAGGTTTGACAAATTATATTAGAAAATATTCAAAAAGAGTAATTTCCTACCAAAAAAGACGATTCTTCAAGAATATAGGTGGATTCTCAACCAAATAGTTGAATTTTCAACTAAAAAAGATAAACTTCCAACCAAATAGTTGAATTTGAAAATAAAAAAGATCAACTTTCAACTAAATAGTTGAATTTAAAAATAAAAAATATCAGTTTTCAACTAAATCTGGAATAGTTAAATTTTCAGTTAAAAAATTAATTTCACACAAAAAATGTCAACCCCAGTGATACATTTTCAACTAAAATGATGAATCTTCAACTGAAACAGATGAATTTTCAACCAAGAAGATGAATTTTCAACTACAATGAAGTACATTTAACAAAAGAATCTTTAACAAGAAGATTAATTTGCTAGCAAAAATGATGATTTTTCAATAGAATATGTGAATTCTCATCCAAATAGTTGAATTTTTAACTAAAAAAGGTCAATTATCAACCAAATAGTTGAATTTTAAACTAAAAAATATCAGTTTTGAACAAAATATGGAATAGTTAAATTTTCAGTTAAAAAATTAATTTTCCACCAAAAAATGTCAACCCAAGTGATAAATTTTCAACTAAAATGATGAATCTTCAACTGGAATAGATGAATTTTCAACCGAGAAGATGAATTTTCAACTACGATGAAGAATATTTAACAAAATAATCTTTAACAAGAAGATTAATTTGCTACCAAATATGACGATTTTTCAATAGAATATATGAATTCTCATCCAATTGTTGAATTTTTAACTAAAAAAGGTCAATTTTCAATCAAATAGTTGAATTTTAAACTAAAAGATATCAGTTTTCAACCATATATGGAATAGTTAAAATTTTTAGTTAAAAAATTAATTTTCCACAAAATAATGTTAAAGAAAGTGATGAATTAAAAAAAAAAGAAGAGTTAAACTTTCAACGAAGTAGTTTTAATTTCAACAAAAAGGATGAATTTTCAATTAAAATGATGAATGTTTAACTAGATTACTTAAATTTTCAATGAAAAAGATGTATTTTCAAACAAGGTTAACTTTCGAACAAGAAGATTAATTCTTTACCAAAAAGATGATTTTTTTAACAAAATACACGAATTTTCTATGAAATAATTCGAATTTTCAACTAGAAAAGACAAATTTTCAACGAAACAGTTGAATTCTCACCCGAATAGATGAATTTTCAACTGCAATGATGGAATATTCAATTGGATTAGTAGTTACATATTCAGTTTAAAAAAATAATTTTTATCAAACAAACAAAATGTCAAAAAAATAGTTACAATATCCAACAAAGTGATGAATTTTCAACTAAAATGATCAATCTTCAACTGGAACAGTTACATTTTTAACTGAAACAGATATTTTTTCAACCAAAAATTGAATAGTTAAATTTTTAGTCGAAAGAATTAATATTTAAAGAAAGAGATGAATTTTAAGCTAAAATGATGGAATATTCAAAAGGCGTAGTTAAATTTTTAGTTAAAAGAATTAATTTTAAACAAGAAAAAACGAATTTTCAAGAAAATAGTTTAATACAACAATATAAACTACTTTTACAAATGAAGAATCATTGTTATTCAATTCAATGTTACCATTTTTTTTAAACTTCAGTACGCTCTCGAAAAAAATTCCTGATTACGAAAACAATTCCCTGACAGTTCTAGGGTTTTCCAGGTGTAAACTAATTTCTTGACAATTCCCTGATAATAGAAACTGACGTTGCATCTTATAACTAATGAAGGTTGACGAGGAATCTCAGACTTTTAGCTTCCTAAAAATGTCTACTGCACAAGTAAGTATTTTTTATGAACACTCAGCAATTACACAATATTGAATCGTGCTCTTAATTTATATTTAAAAAGTAGCATTGACCCTTGATTTCATGATCTTTTCAAACTTTTAGGAACAGTTTTCTAGATTTGGCAGAGTTGAACTCAAGATTTCAAAACGTTGATTTTCCTAAAAAAAAAAATGGTTGAGTTTAAAAGTTTTTGATTCGACGTGAAATTTCTTAATCTTTTATAGGATTCTACCTAAAATTTTTTTCTTGTAGATCCATTTTGTGCACAGATATTTGTCTTTGAATTGAATTACGAATTTTCAAACAATAAAAAAAATGTAAACAAACTTTCCGTCGGTGGTGTCAGATGTGTTAAAAAATATTTTAAAAATATTAGTATAAATTTACATACTTGTAGAGTTCCATGAATTTTCTATAATCTTTTAAATGGAAGGTGTGGGGGAGATATATAGCACTGAAAGTGCCAATATTTAAAGCAACAAATATTCCATTGCAAACATTTCTTCCGCTTCTTGTCTTGCACCATTTTAGATATCTCGTCCATGTTGTTTCCATGATCTTATCTAAAATAATCATTGTAATAACTATTATTTATATATTATTCATAATTTATTACTAACATAAATTATATTTTTTAAAATTATAAATGAATGAAAATAGATATCAAAGATTATATCTTAGGGTGGTTCAAAAATACATTGGACATATCTTTTTCTCGAATTTTCATGCATATCGCCCCCAAATTTGTCCGAATAAAAAAAATAAATAAATGCGCTTTTTTGTTGCTGAAAAAAAATGATATTCAGGGGTTCCGCAAGCCCCAGGAAGTTTAACACGTTTTTCCACGTTTCTTTCACGTTTTTCATAAGAAAAAAGTACGTTTTTGTACATTTTATTCCAAAAAAACCCAATGAGTGAAAAATTGAGTTTTTGGCGCCAATTATGATTTTTTTGCAGCTTTTTAAAATTTTTCTAATACATGAGATACTACTATCTACTGATAATTAGATATTTAGAAACAATTTATTATTGCTTTTCGAAAATTTCTCTTAGAATAGAGTTAGAAAGTCGCGGTTTCCCGCATTTTTCAACTTTTAGAGCGAAGCATGATTTAACTAAATTTATAGAAATAATTTGTTAAGCTATTTATTATTATTTATAATAATATTCTCTTAGAATAATGCTTGCAGTTTTTTCTCAAATTTTCCACTTTTTGTCCACTGTTCAATTAGGGGTCATAAATAATTCAAGTTAACAAACATAATTGTGAAAACAATTTATTATAATTTTAAACGATATTCTCTTTGAATAATGTTAGAAAGTTGCGGGTTTTTCTGTAATTTTCAATTTTTTTCTACTTTTCACCAACTTGAGGTTATAAATAATGCAATTTAGCAAGAATAATTGAGAGTCCCCATGCAAGAACAAGGCGTAGATTCAGTTTTTGTTTTCAACTCTCGCTCAAATCTACAGTTTTTGAAATTTCTGTATAAAATTTAGAGGCAATATTTCTTATAGTGTTCTTATTACGACAGAGATAAAACTTTAAATCTTTTTTTATAACAATATAAAAAAATTATACGTCATTGCATAATTCGTTCCAAAAAATATTTCAGTGTTTCGTTTATCGAGGAAAGTTTGAACAAACAAAAACTTTCTGTCGAGAAGTTGTGCAAAAAAGTATAGATAAGTTTTCTGTAAAAGCTTTACTATAATTAATTTATGGGTGAAAAACTGTGAACGCTAATCTTAAAGTGAGCAAACCTATTAATTTATTTTTAAACAGCCTTTGCAGAAATCTTCTCCATAGTTTTTTGAACAATTTCTCCACAGGAAATTTTTTTTTATCAAACTTTCCTCGATAAACGAAACGCTCAATAATTTTGTGGAACAAATTATGCAATAACTTATAAAAGAATTGTTTGTATTGTTGTAAATAAAGGTTAAAAGATTGATATGTCATAAAAAGAATACTACAAGGAATATAGCCTTTAAATTTTGTAAAGAAATTCGAAAAAAAACTAGGTGTGAGTACGAGTTGGAAACAACAATTGAATTAAAAATTGACATTTAAAAAAACTCGTTTTTTGAGATTTGTTAAAAAACTAAAAAAAGATAGATACAATTTTCTTGTAAAGAAAAAAAGATGCAAAATGTAATTTTCTACTATAACATATGTTGCGATTTTTTCTGAAATGTATAACTTTTTGTTGAATTGAGACGTAATAAGGTGATAATGAAGGCAAGTTAACAGACATTATTATTTAAACAATTGGTTTTTGTTTATAACTATCTTCTATTAGATAATTGCTATAAAGTTATGATTTTTTCTGAAATTTTTACCTTTGCTTCAGTTTTTTAGTTACAAATAAATAACAAATAAGAATGATAAATAATCATTTTTTGAACAATCTCTTTCTTTTTTGTGAATACATTTTTCTGAAATGAAACAGATAACTGAAATTTGTATATGGAATCATATTAAGTTTAAAATTTCCTTGAAGTAGTTTATGAGAGGCCTTTTATTTTAATTATTATTAATATTTATTACTTTTTTCTAACTAAAAAGTCAAAGAAATGCTAGAAATTTCAGAAAACCCGTAAATTTCAAGTGTTGCTCTAAGAGAAAATAGTTATAAACAATAATAATTTGTTTAAACAATTTTTTCTCCTTCAAAACGTAAAGCTTTATTGTTTTCTACAATTAATGACACAATTAACGAAAGTTGAGAGTAGTATGTTTTTGAAGGATATTTATTATTATTTAAACATTTTTCATTTGTTTAAACAACTGTTTTCCCTGTAATGTGTGAAACGTTCTTTTCTGGAAATAATGAAATAATTAACATATGTTGAGAGTAATATTTTTTCTTAAGAATCTTTAGCGATTTTTTAAATAATTCTTTTTTTTGCATTCTTTTTTCCTGTAAATCGTAAAAAGATATTCTTTTATGCAATTATTGACACAATTAACAAATTTTAAGAGTAATATTTTTTTGTTTAGGATATTTAGCAATTAAGCTACTGCTACTGAATAATAATAATAAAAATAGTATAAGAGATTCGAAAAAACCAGACTTTTCTTCAAATTTTCTATAAAAAGGCGCAAGTGAGTGATTATTAATTGTTTAAATAATTGCGAATAATCTTAAACAATAAAAAAATTACCTTTAACATTCGTTAATTGTGCCATTAACTGCAGAAAAAAATAACTTTTCACGATTTACAGAGAAGAAAATTGTTTAAACCAATGAAAATTGTTTAAATAATTATTATTATCTTTAAACAATATATTACTTTCAACATTCGTTCATTTTGTGTCATAAATTCCAGAAAATATGAACTTTTTACGATTTTCAGAAGAAAATAATTGTTTATAAATAGTTACCAAATATGTTGAACAAGAAGTACTACTCTTCACATTCGTAAAATTGGTGTAATTTATCCCGAAAGATCCCTTTTCACTACTTACAGGGGGAAAAAAAAAGTGGAAACAATTAAAATTCATTTAAAAAAATACTTGGAAACCCTTCACTTATTCATTAAAAATTATTCACGTTGAAAAAAATAAAAAAAAATACGATATTTAGCATGAATTTGATAGAAAACTGCTATTTTTAAATTTTCGGGGCATTTTCCGGGCACAATAATAGGGGACTGGGGAGTCAAAGTTGAAAGTTATTGGGTGGAAAAAGTTTATAACAATAAGTACTTCTTTTTTCCATTTTATCAAAAACAGAGAACTACCAATTTAAAACCTCATGTTAATAAAAAGAAAAAATGATGGATTTTCTTTTTCCGGAAAACGAACAAAAAATCGCCATAGCGAAAATTTGACCGGTTTGTTTTACGCTGTATTCCAGAATAATATAGTCAGTGTTATTTTTCAAATCCAAATAAGAAGATATAAATTACTTTACATAAACTTTTCAATTTATACTTTTCATAACAATATAATAGTTAATTATAATAGAAAAATCAGAAAAATTGATAATGTGCAGAACTAACCTCTAAATGTGTTTAAGTCAACTCACTTCTTTAAATTTTCAAGAAAAATGTACGAGTTTCAACTCAAGGAATTGATATCCAAAACAATATTTTTCATCTGCAGTTTAATTTTTCATTCACAATCGTTTTGGGTCTTAATAAACGAATTTTTTACACACATTTCTAATCTCGAAATCCGGCTGACGGCTCCAGCAGCCGACACGTGCGCGTGCGCATGTCATAAAATTCATCGTGGCTCCATCTACAAAAAAAAGAATAAAAATTGCAGAAATAATTCCAAAAAGTGTTAAAAATAAAAATACTGTATTATTTCTAAGATAAGAATTATTTGTTAGTATTATTAAGGGTATGAACTGAAGAAACTTCAGCTTTGTTTCAATTTTTCAAGTTTTGCGTTAATTCTAACCTATAATTACGAGCATTTTTGTGGTTATGTCGGTGTCATTTTTGCTTTCGTGTGCGTGAGTCGGTCGCAGCTTGGTTCCTAAAATCTGAACTGAACTGTTTCGAAGGGAATGTTTGGGAATGTATCATTTTTTATAAATTTCGATGACAGTTCCTCGGTTTTTAGTGAGTGGTGAATCGAGCTTTTAATCTCCGAAAATGGTAAGTTGCATACAAAGAATTAAAAACTGCAATAACGACCTTAAATGTGTCGATGTAACTCGAAATTTCTCTTGTTTGTGTTTCATAACCTCAAAAAGGAAGCAATTTATAGTAAATTTCGGCGCAAGTTTAAACTTCTTTCTTCACACAAAGTACCCTAATTAGATCTTGTTCGTGAATTACAAACTGCCGTTGAATTATTCTTGAACTTGAACCACAATTTATAGGTTACAGTTTATCCATATCAAAAGAGAATTTTCGTCTCGTTTACATGCAATTAATCTATAAGAAATTATTTGAAGTAAACAAAAGATTAATCTAAAAGTTTTTTTTTCCTCTCTGTGTGGATCTTTTTCAAGGCATCGAGCGAAGGAGTTCCTCCAGCACTTCCTGGATATCCGCCAGGAACACCAAATATGGGATCGACTTTTGGGCCACCGATGCTTCCTACAGCTCCTTTTATTCCTCCGCCGGGTTTACCTCCAGGACCTCCGGGGATGATGCCTCCGCAATTTTCCATTCCGCCACCCGGATTTGGCTTTCCGATGGGCGCTGCTCCTCAACCGGAACCTGTTGTTATTGGTAAGGATGAAAATCAATTCAATTCAGCTTCGAACACTCCTATCTACTCCTATTTTGCTACTATTTCGAAAAAAATTACAGTACAGACACCATTGTCTGAAAACTGTCCGCTAATGCCACAATTTCTTTACTTTTCCGTGAAAAATATTTTTGAACTTCGTGCGTGCATAAATTACAAAGTTTTTTCTGAAATTTTGAACCACGTACCTCCTTTTGTTACTGTTTCTTACGAATTAACAAAGTATTCCACTTTTAACCAAGTAGTTGAATTTTCAACGAAAATAGATGAATTCTCCACAAAATACATAAATTTTCAATCAAATAGTTGAATTTTTAATTAAGAAAATTAATTTTCTACCAGAAAAGACAAATTTTCAACAAATTACATAAATTTTTAAATAAATAGTTAAATTTTCAAAGCTTAGCATTAATTTTTCATAAAAAAGATGAATTCTCAACAAATTACACAAATTTCCAACCAAATTGTTAAATTTTCAACAAAAAAATGAATTTTTTACCAGAAAGCACAATTTTTCAGCAAAATAGATACATTTTTAACCAAATAATTAAATTTCCAACCAAAAGGGTGAATTGTCTAAATGTAACATTAATTCTCCACAAAAAAACATGCATTATAAAAAAAAACATGTTTTTAATCAAATAGTTAAATTTTCTACCAAGAAAATTAACTTTCTTCCAGAATAGACACATTTTCCAAAGTTTTTAAATTCATTTAAATGAACCCTCTCTAAGTTTAAAATGTCTAATACAATGTTCTAATCAATTGTCTGGATGTATGGATGTCACGCTTCTTTGTAAACACGATAACTAGAAAACGGTTGCAGATAAATTGATGAAATTTGGAGAGCTTATTTTCCTCACTAATATCTTGAAACTGACCGAAGGATTTCTAAAAATATTTGTTGTATTTTTTGCAAGCACTCAATAATCTTTTAAAACTCGGTTTTTTATAGTAAAACTTTTTTCATTAGCATAATTAAAAGTTGATGCAACAATATAAAAGATTCCTTGGTTCGAGACAAATCGATTGACCTATAATATCAGTACTTTTTATTGAAGAGTAGGGAAGTTATGGTAATTTATATATTTTGAAAATCGGTTTTTATAGTAAAACTTTTTTCATCAACATAATTTAAAGTTGATGCAAGAACAGAAAAGATGTGTTGATTCAAGCCGAATCAATTGACCTATAATGTCAATAAATTTTATCAGAGAGTAAGGAAGCTATAGTAATTCATAATATTTGAGAATACGGTTTTTTATAGTGAAACTTTTTTCATTAGCATAAAACAAAGTTGATGCAATAATGTAAAAGGTTCCTAGGTTCGAAAAGAATCGATTGACCTATAATATGACGTATAAAATGCATTTTATCAAAGAGTAGCGAAGTTCTGGTAATTTATATATTTTGAAAATCGGTTTTTTATAGTAAAACTTTTTTCATTAACATAATTCAAAGTTGATGCAAGAACAGAAAAGATGTGTTGATTCGACACGAATCCATTGACTTATAATATTAATACATTTTATTGAAGAGTAAGGAAACCATGGTATTGCATAATATTTGAAAATACGGTTTTTTATAGTAAAACTTTTTTCTTCAACCTAATTCAAAGTTGATGCAAAAATATGAAACATTCCTTGGTTTGAGACGAATCGGTTGACCTACAATATTAATACATTTTATTGAAGAGTAGGTATTTTATGGTAATTTATATATTTTTCAAATCGTTTTTTATAATAAAAGGTTTCTTATTCTCATAATTTAAAGTTGACCTTTAACATTGATACATTTTATTGAAGAGTAAGAAAGCTATGGTAAAATGCATAATATTTGAAGATACGGTTTTTAATAGTAAAACTTTTTTCACTAACATAATTCAAAATTGATGCAAGAACGGAAAAGATTTCTTGATTCGTGGCAAATCGATTGATCTATAATAACAATAATACACTTTATCGAAGATCATGGAAGTTATGCTCATTTATAATATATGAATCATCAGTTTAAAATAGAAAAACTTCTTTCATTGACATAATTCAAAGTTGATGCATGAATATAAAAGACTTTTTGATCACAAATTTTCAAATAGAGTAATTCTGACAATTTTTGTAAAGAAATCATAAAGCTGGGAAAGGCATAGGGTGCGGCAGAACTTTTCCTTTCCCTTTTCCAGCTCAAAAAATTATCATTTCTAATACAAGATTTGATTTGTCTGATTTGGCTTTGCATTTAAAACATTTTTTTGTATTATTTTAAAATTTTTTGTAAATTTCTATTTTTAAATTGAGACTTTGGTCTGTCTATTATTGAAAAAAATATCTAATGCTTCCTCTATGAGGAAGCAAATACATTTGCTAATGGGAAGCAAAGTGCTCGTGAAATGAGCACCATATAATTATAAATACAAACAAAGTGGAAACACTCGAGATCGAATTCACAGCTACTTTATCTAAATAGTTGAGTTTTCCACAAAGTAGATTAATTTTGTATCAAAAAAGTAGAAATTTCAACACATTACATACATTTTTAAATATCAAGTTTGAATCGTGGATATGAAGTTGCTCAGTCCGAATTTCATTTGATTAATTTTTAGTTTATATTTTTTCGGTTCTAAATATTTTTGATAAAATAGTTTAATTTTTAAACTGAAAAAGATTAAATTTCAACAAAAAATGGAATAGTTGCATTTTCAAACCATAAAGACGAATTTTGTATAAAACACTTAATTTTTCAACCGACAATATGAATTTTCAACAGAATAGTTCAATATTCCGTAAAAAAAAATCATTTTCAGCAAAGAAAAACGAATATTACGCTACAATTGCGAATCTTCAACACAAAAAATGAACTTCTAAGAAAGTAGTTCAACTTTTAATCAGGTAGTTTAATTTTTCCGCGGAAAAAGATGAATTTTCAACTATAAATGTAATAGTTGATACTTTAACAAAAAAATATTTGTAATTAAAATAATGAAGAGTTGCATTTGACCAACAAAAACGAATTTTTAAATAAAATGCTTAAACCAACGAAATTGAAAGTCCATCAAAAAGGACGAATATTCAACAAAATACATAAATTTTCAACCAAATAGTTAAATTTGCTTGCTACCAAGTCATTCAAATTTCAAAAAAGGTAAAATTTCTACAGAAAGAGATGAATTTTTAAACCAAAAGATGACTATTCCACAAAATAGTGGAATTTCCAAGCCAAAAATAAATTGTTAGTTAAGAAAGAAACAAGAATTTTTAGTCAAGTGAGAAAAAAATGCAATCCAATCGTTGAATTTTCAAGCGAAAAAGACGAATTTCTATACAAAACAGTTGTATTTTTAACAAAATAATTTAATTCTGAACCAAAAAAGATGATGTCTTAACCAAACATGTAATAGTAGTTCTTTCAACCAAAAATAGTTGACATTTTCTTATTGGGTTCTATGTATTAATTCAGTTCGCATTATTTTAAGTGGAAACATGAGAAAGAGAGAGGTATAGGGAAAAGACTATGAATTCTGCTATAAATAAATAGGAATTTTGATAATTCAAAGACTAAAGAATAACATTTTACATAAACATTGAAGTTCATTTTTAATACTTTTAAAATACTAGGTAAGAAAGCTGGAAATATTGCTTAAAAAATAAATTTAATTTTCTATTGCATACTTTACTATCAACTACACATAAGTTTAATACTTAAAAAATATATGACACCATTTTTTTCAAATTTGAGACATTGTTTACAATTTTGTTATCTCTGAATAAAAGGGTGATGCAAAATTTTTAAATGATTAATTTTTAATAACATAGTTTCCAAGATCCTAATTTAAGAATAGTCCCATTTTAAACGAAGTTTGGAATGGTTTAATCTTTAACGCTCTAAGGTTCAATTAATTAATTTCATTCATTAATTCGGACTCAAACTTGGACGAATTGTAATCCTATTGGAATTGGATCCTAGTTTATGGAGAGCAAATTTTGTGGTTGGGATACATTTACCGAGGGGAAAGGTAAAAAATGTATTGGAATTTTTTCTTAATTTAGAGGGGATTTTTGACTGAAAAGAAAGCTAAGTATTTTTCCTTCCAGCATATTATTAATAATAAAATGAAATCAACGTGTTAAAAATGGATATATTATAATGACTTTTTAAATATCAACTTACAACATTTTTAAAATGTTGTTCTCACTATAGTTTCGATAAAGTTCCTCATATCCTTTCTGTTGAAAGTAAGCATTTTTATTCATGTTAGAAGTCATAAATCGTTGAAAAAGATGGTATCCGCACAAAACCTACCAAACGCGTATATTTCCGAATAAATATGTCCATTTTTTAATCTGAAGAAATTTTAAAGAAAAAATCTAAGCTTTCTTTTCAGACCAAAAAGAGGAGCCCTAAATTCGAAAAAGTATAATTATCTAAGAAATAATAATCTAGAAAAATGTCTGTTAACTGGGAAAAGACCAAAAAATTGTTTTTGTTTTGAGAGGACTACCTCAAATATTTATTTTGAAACAATTTTTTTCAATAAGAAACTTCTCGCGTGTGTAGCGCGCAAATAGTAATAATTGCTATTATTTCCTAATTTTTTATTCATAAAACAGCAATACACTATCTTTATTGCATATTTGTTACTTTTTAAAGGCTTTTAAGTTCTACATAATCTCTGTCAAACCTCTTTTCCTCGTAGCAAAAAAAAAAAAAAGATAATGCACGCCACTTATAATAATCAGTGAAATTCATGTTTGTCTTTAAAGAAAGTTAACAAAAGTAGACATTATTTATTTGATGTATATCTATCATCTATAATAATTTATTAAATTACTTAACTGATTTCAAAATTTTCAAAAATTTCTAATATGTATGCGTGCGCATAAAAAAAGGCCTGGAAAATTACGTATATGGTCATATAGCCGGATATTTAAAAGCCCAAGTCTTTAGGTTGACAAAACGAGTAACTTTTCGAGAAAACGCATCTAAAGTTGGCGAGTGCCACAAGCGTCAGTGTAATTTTTTTTCGTCGAACATGAGATACACTTAACTCCCGATATAAGAACGGCCTCGGGCATGTCTCGCGGTGGCCTTGATCCTAAAATGTCATTATTATTATGGTTTTTGAAACCTGTTTGTATTTTTAATATCAGAAAATGTGTTCTGCGCGCGTGGATTCATTGCTAGTGTATTATAATTTTAATATTAATTTTTAGCTGCTGCTCCACAAATTACAGCCCCGGGAGTTCCGCCACCGGCTCCAACTTCAAGTGAAGTAAAGTCAGTGACAGCTGGATTGGAGAAAAAATGCGACTGGTCGGAGCACAAAGCCCCTGATGGTCGTACATATTATTACAATAGTTTAACAAAACAGTCATTGTGGGAGAAACCCGACGAGTTGAAGACTCAGAGCGAACTTCTTTTATCTCAGTGCCCTTGGAAGGAGTACAAATCCGAAAATGGCAAGGTTTATTATCATAATGTGTCGACAAAGGAATCGAGGTGGTCGATTCCTGCGGAATTAGAGGAACTGAAGAACAGAATTGTTGCCGAGGAAGCTGCAGCAGCCGCAGGAAGTGCTGTCGCCAGCGTCACAAATTCGTAAGTTACAAACCTACACTAGAACCTGGAATTAAGAACAGTTTCAGGTATGGCTGGCAGTGGCCTTGATCCTAAATCCAGGGAATTCAAACGTTAACATTCAGGGTCGCATGAACCATTTCTGTTGAATTTGGACGCATGTTAACAGCAGACGTAACTAACGCGTTGAGAGTACTGTCCTCATGCTGTTTGTCACGCATGACTGAGCATTAATTCTAGGAATCTCGTAAATCCGGGGTTCTTAATTCCAGGTTTCAGTGTATTTGAAAATATTTTAATTGGCCGTTAACGTCACTGTTTCTTCACTTCCCCTTTACAATTATTTTTGAACTCTTCGCTGATTGGCTAAAATCGATACACAGGCTACTTTATGTAATGAGAGTATGGTTTTCGAATTTTTTTTCATGAAATTACGGCTTACTTTTGTGGATAGTTTAAAGGGATGATGGGGAACTGTCCGCATGGAGCGAAATAACGAATGCGCACGCGTATAGAACTGTAAAGTGCACTTTCTCTGCCTGGACCGGTGAAGTACCTCACAATGAACAAAGGCCTACTTTGCTTCTCCAAATACACACACGAGATAGCTGGGAAACCATACTCGCGTTACATAATCCCATTTATTTACTTCCAAAACATTATATTTGACCTCCCCCCTTCCCGTTTTTGTAAAATCTCCACGTTTTGAGACCTTCTGAAGCCGAAAAAAGGTTTTCGCGAATGTGATTGTCATAAACTGAAGGTCAAGTTCGTTAGCCATTCATTTTGGATGAAAATTAAAAAAGTTAAAGCATTTAAAAAAAATTTGAGATAAGTTACTTCAAGATTTAAAAATTCTATGTACGACCATTCGTAGTTCTCAGAAAGACGAACAATTTAACCTCATGACGTTTTTCAATAACAAAAACTTTACCAGAGTTATAGCATTTACAGAATTAAAAAAAAAAAGAAAATAAAAATTTTAAGCCAAACAACATTAAAAATAAACTTTTTTGGACAAATGACACAAGCTACGAAAAAAATTACACAAAAGCTGCTCACCCAAAAAAGAGCCAAAAACATGTTACTCATCATTTTTTGATAGAATACGTAGTTTTTGACGAGTAAATTTTCTTTTAATCGTAAAAAAATAAAATTAAAAATAAAAAAATAAAATTTTTGGAAAATCGACATAAAAGACGAAGAAAAATGAATAAGCAAAAATTGTTCTACTAAAAATGATCTACAAATTTGTTATAAACTTATATTGTAAGAATATATTAGAAATAAAAAAAATTAACTTTTTAGAAAAACGACACAAGTCACAATAACTTTTTATTTAACAAAATTTTTCGTCTAAATTAATAATATACCTTTGATATATAATAATAATATTACTGGGCAGATTTTTTTCAATTTCTTGGAATTTTGTACATCGCAATTTTCAAATGAAGACTATTCAAATTCTAAAAAAATATTATTGGAAAGAAAAAAAAGTATTATTGGACGTTAAATGGGATTTTGGTTTTGATTTTAGTCTGATTTAAAATTTTGGAATTTCTAGAAAAGAATTTCTAAATGATAAATTAAAAATTTTTAATGATTCTTTAATAATAAAGGCAACAATTTTGTTCTCACCACTAGACGAAATGTTTTAAAAATGACAACAGGATTCTATTAATAACTTTACGAAGTTATTCGTTGTCGTTGCCGGTAACAAAAAAATTACCGGTACTGATAATAAAATTTCTGGGAAAATTTTAAATGATTTAAGTTTTATTTTAAAAGATTTATTTTAAGCTTTAAATATTTCAAAGTAATATATTTTTTAATGTTTGCAGGTTTTTAAAAAATGTTAGGAAAACTTTGAATTACCTTAAAAGATATTTAGAAGTTTTGGAAAGATTCGAAAAGAATTTAAATCTTGAGAATATTTCGTCAAATTTAAAATAAACAGAAAAAATAAAATTCATTAAGATTTCTGGAAAAATGAAAAGTAATTCTTTATTTTGCAAAATTTATTTCAAGAGAGTATTTAACAAGATATCTAAATATTCCAAAATATTACCCAGATTATCAAAAATCAATCTAGAAGATCTTAAGGCAATTTTTTTTAATTCTACAGAATTTTTTCAAAATGTTTAGAAAAATTCGAATTATTTTAAAGGACTTTTAGAAGTTTTTAATAAATTTCAAGAATGATTTAACATTTGAAAAGATTTTAAAACACTTTAAATAAAATGTAGATTTTTAAAGATTTGGAAATAAAATTTTGAAGTTTTTTTTAAGACTTTGAAAAATTCCAAGATAATAAAAAAATATCTTAAGATTCCTGAGAATATTCAGAGTGACTCGCTATTTTGAAAAATTAATTTTAAGAAAACATTTTAAAAGTTTCTCACCATTGTCAAATATGAATTCGCAAGATTTTAAGACAATTTTAGGAATAATTCGGGTTAGTTTAAAAGATATTTAGGCATTTTAGACGTTTTGGAGATTAAAAATATTAAAAAACTTGGAAAATTATATTTATGTAGTCTTAAAGCAAATAAAAAAAGAAACTAAACAAATAAATAGTTACTCGAAATTTTTATAATATTTCTCTTCAAATTATAATTTGCCTAAACATTTTTTTCTTGGCTGAAAATACTTTTTTGGTTGAAAATTCAACTTTTGGTAAAAATTTAATTTTTTTGTTATTAAAATTGCAATTGTTTGGTTTGAACTTAATTTTTTTTGAGGAATCAACTATTTTGTTAAAAATTCATCTTTTTATATTAACTCAACTCTCTTTGTTTTAAAATTAAAATATTTTTCAGTTTAAATATAAATTATTATATTGTTCGTTGAATCTTTTGCAAATTCAACTACGTGGGTACAAATTTAACAACTTTATAAGAAATTCACTTGTTTGGTTGAACATTCATCTTTTTGGTTGATGATTCAAGTATTTTATTAAATTTTTATTTTTAATGGATTCAACTGTTTTGGAATAAAATTAAAATCTTTTTGGATTGAAATATCAACTATTACATTTTTCGTTGAGTATTCACCTTTTTTGGTTGAAAATTCAACGAGCTTGTTAAAAGTTAAAAACAATTGGTTCAAATAGATTTGATACTTTCACGATGATTCATTATAATAAATTTAAATTTAGAATTAAAAATTTAAAGATTTTTCGGGTTTCAACATTCATAGTTTCGCACACGATTGAAACCCGAAAAATCTTTAAATTTTAAATTCTAAATTTAAATTTATTAATTGGTTCAAAATGTGTTTTTTTTATGATTTTAACTGTTTTTGATTTAAAAATAAAAATCTTTTTGGATTGAAATATCAAGTACATACATTTTCCGTAAAAAATTTTTCTTTTTTCTTTGAAAATTCAAGTATTTATTTGAAGATTAACTTTTTTGTTGAAATTTTTATTTGACATGTCTGAGATTTTCAAAAATCTTTTTGAAATTTCTCAGGTATCGTAGAAAAATTATATTTATATATGTATCTTGAAAAATAAATCAACAAGTAAGCCTAAAAAAATAGTAATTATTCGAATTTTTTTTTTATCAATAAGAAAGTTAATTCGCATAGTTAATATTTTCCTGGCTGAAGTAATGATTAATTTGCTAAAGTAATTTCACAGTTTTCATTTAAATAAATCCATTTCTTCATATTGAAGAAATGTTTTATAGGACGTATTCAGTACTAGAATTTCTTTGATTCAACATATTATTTTTTCTCAGTGTACCAATGACGCAGCACATGTCGCCGAATATCGCGACTCTCTCGCAAACAAGTACCCCGGAACCTGGTGGTAAATCAGCGATAGAACAAGCGATGGCAGCGACTCTCGCAGCAATAAATATTCCCACTCCTCCAACGAAACAAGTTGACGAGGATAGTAATTCGGCGAAGGATTCGGCAAATGGAAGCCGCACCAGCACTCCGGAACCCAAAATGCAGTTTAAGGATAAGAAGGAGGCGATTGAAGCTTTCAAGGAGCTTCTAAAAGAAAAGGAAGTTCCTTCAAATGCGTCTTGGGAGCAGGCGGTAAAGATGATTCAAAATGATCCAAGGTATCCGCAGATGAAGAAGCTGAATGAACGGAAGCAGGCGTTTAATGCATACAAAACTCAGAGATTAAAGGAGGAACGAGAACAAGAGAGACTTCGGTGAGACAAGTTTTTGTAATATTCTCTTATTTAAAATCTCTAGTTTACAATGACTAATCCGAGAATTTTTCACTTTAAAAAACATGAAAATTAACATTATTTATTTTTGTAATCTGTAAATTAGAAATGTCTATTTTTCAATTTCTTTAGTTTTAAAAGTTATTTTTTTAATTAACACATGTACAAGATATATTTTTGGAACACTGGGACAATTTCAAATTAAAAGCGTTTGAAATTAAATAATTTTGATTTAACCCAGTGGACACGAAATTTGAGAATTTAATTGGAATGTTTTAAAAACGTTCCTTGGACGTACAAGTCAAAAGACGTTATTTGAATGTTTCAAAAACTGTGCTAAGGCAGACCAAAAAATGTTCTGAAAACGTTTCGTGTTCCAAATACGTCCTTTAAACGTTTGTTTAACTGTGAATGAATAAAGTTTCAGGGGGCTGAACTAATTTTAAACGATTAAACGGCGGAAAATGACAGGGAATTTATTTTTCTATCAAAAATCTTATGAATTCTTAGTCGGAAAATCTACCCAATTATATTCAATTAATGTCACTTGATAAGAAGAAGAAATTCGAATGTGTTTTCATTTCTACTTTCGATTTTTCGAAGAAATTAGTTAAAAAGTGTTTATTTCAAATTAAAATTACATTTTTAAGAATTGATTTTTGCTAATTTACTATTCAAAATTCTTTAATTTTTAACACTGGGTATAAAACAAAATTTATTTTGTGATCGGAAAACTATGAATTCTTAGTATAAAAAACAGCAATCTTTTTAAACATCACTTAATAATTAATTAAATTTTTGAATGCCTAATTCTAAAATGGTGTAATTTAAGACCTCAATTCAGATTTTTAATCTTATTGATTCAGATTTTTAACTTTTTTGCTTAAATAGATTTAAAGCTATCTAATTTCTGGATAAGATAAACACAGGCTGAAGTATTTTTGTCAAATATTAAAGAAAATATTGCCAAAATTCTACAAATTGTAATTTAAAAGTAAATAAATAACATCTGAAACAATACAATTTTTTAATGTTGTTGGGCTCATTTTGAAGATAAATCTCTACAGAATCGTAGCATCTTATTACTAAAATTGTAGACTTTTTTTCTTACATTATACAATAAGTTCAAGTTGGAACAAAAATATTGAATAAATTCAGTCATCTCATTTTTAGGAAAATAATAATCAAAACTGAATGTATATTCTAATGAACATTAATTGAACATTTCTGATTAATTATTTGATATATTTGAAAAATTGGGGGTTTGATATAAATAAATTTAAATTTAACTTCAAAACGTGTCCAAGAACATTAGAAGATGTTCATTATTTATAATGTTATTTACTTCTTTTAAATACAATTTGCGCTATTTTCACAATATCTTTTTAAAAATGGACAAAATTACTTAATCCTGGTCTCATTTTATTCAAAGTTTAGATAGCATTCAAGCGAAAAGATTCAATCTCTGAATTAATAAAATTAAAAATCCAAAATTAACAAATTCTATGTACTGAAAAATGGGTGTCTACATCCTAAATGGCGGTAGTGTATCATTTGAATGCCTAATTAAAAAAGGTGTAGTTTTAAGACCTGAAATTTAAAATTTAAAAGTTTTGAAAGCTTGCCTTTCAAAATATTAGTTTTTCAAGTTTTAATTTGTAATTGTCCCAGCCAAAACGTTACAGATTCCAAAATGTATAATATTTTTCATTCCTATTTTTGTAATTGTTCAATTTTACGGCACTGAAATAAAAATTAGTCCAATTTTGCATGTTTCGAATGAGAAAGTATTTAATTTTAATTGTTTTTTAAAAAGAATAATTGCATTTCGAAGGTTTACAATTTAAAATTCTTTAATTTATAACGGTATACTTATAAATTATAGATAAAGTATAAAATAACGGTTTTTAATTGTTCAATCTGGATTGTTTAAAATTTGCAAATCTATCGTTCTTCATGCTTATTGTTGAGTTTTGTGGTTATAAAAAGGATCAAAGATCGGAAAGGGATTTGAAGATATAAATAAAAAAATCGGCCTTATGGTTTTCAGATTGAAGAAAGCGAAAGAAGACTTGGAAGCTTTTTTGCTGGAACCGGACCGAATGACGAGTACGACCAAGTATTACAAATGCGAGGAAATGTATGGAAATTTGGAGGTTTGGAGATCAGTGGGCGATTCGGACAGAAGAGATATTTACGAGGATGTGGTTTTCAATTTGGCGAAGCGTGAAAAAGAAGAAGGGAAGCTGCTGAAGAAGCGAAATACGAAGCGACTCGCTCAAGTTTTAGATGCTATGACGGACGTTACCTACAGAACAACTTGGCAAGAAGCTCAGGCATTGCTTTTGCAGCATTCTGCTTTCGCTGATGATGCGGATCTTCTGCAGATGGATAAGGAGGATGCGCTTTTGGTTTATGAAAATCATATTCGACAATTGGAAAAGGACGAGGAGGAGGAGAAAGAGAGGGAGAAGAAGAGGCGGAAACGACAAGAAAGGAAGAATCGAGACGGTTTTATCGTAAGTTTGTCGATATTACTATTATCCTTCTGAACAATTCCATGTTGAAACATGTGAAGAATTTCAGCTATTGTTAGTAATTCTGATGAAAATTCTAGTATCAGTTTTCTTAGGTGTTCAAAAAACATTTTTTCAAAACTGCGTCCTATTACGAATAATAAAAAAAATATATACCTTAATATTATGAAAATCACCAAACTTATGAAAGTTTAAGAAAAAAAAGACCAACATTTTCAATTTTGAATGTCTCCCAAGCTTTTTGATTTTTTCAAAAATTATTTTAGGGTTTTTCTTCCAACACCTTGAAGAACGGATACTAGAATTTTCATTGAAATTACTCAAAATAGCTGAAATTCTCCAGATGATTCCACATGGAATTGCTCTTCTCTAAAAAATAGGTAGGTCACGAAACTCTCAAAAGCATTTTTGTCGCTGTTCCTCAATGCTGAATTGCCGATTGGGTAATTTAAGAAACTCGAAGGAAGGAATGTTGCCAAATTCACACATAATTAAGAATTGAGTTTCAGTTGAAGGACAGTTACAAAGAATGTCACGTTTGTGTGCATGATAGAACTGACGAAAATGAAAGATTTATTAGTGTAAAATTTTATTATTAAATTTTTAGTTAAAATAATTACCAACAAAATTTAATTTTTGTTAAAAAAAC
Organism: Andricus quercusramuli; assembly: GCA_932178445.1. Classification (NCBI taxonomy): domain Eukaryota; kingdom Metazoa; phylum Arthropoda; class Insecta; order Hymenoptera; family Cynipidae; genus Andricus; species Andricus quercusramuli. The sequence goes on from CAKNXH010000355.1 coordinate 249,356, forward strand.
TGTCAAATTTAACTGAAAAATACGAGTTTTCAACGAAAGAGTTGAGTTTTTAACCAAAAAAAAATTACAATCAATAAAGACAACACATCTTATCCAGCGTGTTGAGTTTTCAAGTCGTAAAGACCATTTTTCGAAGAAAAAAAGTTTCTAGCAAAAATGGAATAGCTATATTTTTATTTTTTTTAAATTCAGTTTCAACAAGAAAGAAAAAACTAATTTTCAACAAAATTGGTTAAATTTTTAACCAAAGAAATGAACTTTTAACTAAGGTGATGCATCTTCTATCAAAAAGACAAATTTTCAACCAAGTCTTTGAATTCTTAGCTGAAAAAAAATGCAACCAAAAATGGAATGGTTAAATTATCAGTTAAAAAAATTAATTTTCAACCAAACTGATAAATTTTCAACAAAAATGATGAAGCATTAACTAGAATGATTGAATATTTTTTAAACAAATATCAATTAATTTAAAAAAAGATTTACTATTCGGAACAAATGATTCTTACATAATGTTACGGTTTTTCGTCGACGTTTATTGGTATATTTAAAAAAAAAATTAGATTCCAAAAAATATTTACAATTTTTAACAACCTTAGGTTATTTTGGTGTTTTTAACCGTGAAACCGGTATTTGTAAAGAAAAATAATTAGCAATAAATGCAATGATTTTTGTTTCGAATAATTAAGTTACAAGCTTGAACAATTTCGGATTACGTTATTTTCTTTGGTTAGAAATTCACATTGTTTTCGCAAAAATCATCTGCTTTTAAAAAATGATTCATAATTTTCTAACAATTTTAAGTTACATTGGTGTGTTTAATCGAAAATTGGTATTTTTTATACAAAAATCATAATTTGAACAAGATTTAGAATCTGTTAATAATTTTGGATTATGTTACTGTTTTTTGTCGGAAACTCCTATTCTTAATTTCCTTTAAAATTGTATTTCAAAGACGATTCACAACGTTTTAACAATATTTGGCTATGTTAGCGTTTTACATAAAAATACGGCCTTTTTATAAAAAATCATTAGTTTTCAAAAAAGTTAAAAAAATGGTGTACAATTTAGATTAAGCTAGCGGTTTTCAATATAGATTTCAAAGGAGATTTACAATTTTTGAACACTTTCAGATTGTATTAACGGGTTTCATATAAAATTTGTTATTTTAATAACAAATCATTCGATTTCGAAGAAGATTTACAATTCTTAATAATGTTCTGTTAGTTTTCTTTTAGTTATTAGTATTTTTAAACCAAAATTATTTTCTGCTAAACTTGAAAATTGCATTGAAAGAAAATTTTTATATATATTTTTTTCGAAATATAAATATTGAAGAAAAATTTTTTTTTCGATAGCTTTACTCTGTGAACCATATCTCAAGTTAAAAATGACCAATCTGATCGCAAAAGGTATCAAGGTAAAGATCATCGAATCTGCAAGGAATATAAGTGCCATTTTCCTGATCAATTTGGTAGTTGAGTTGCAATGAACCAAACTATTAAAAAAAGAAGGCAGTGTCTTAAACGAAAATAAACTTACTGAATTTTGAAAACCAATCCATAAAAAATATTTTTCAATGCGATTTTGAAGTTTAGCAGGCCAAAATGCATGGGAAAAATATGGCGTCACTACATGTACAACATGTTTTTTTTAATTGGTAGACTAGTGGTATTTGCAATTTTTAACAAATTTAGGGTATGCTGGTGTGTTTCACTTCACATTGGTATTTTTAAGCAAAAATAATTAGATTGAAATCCAATGATTTTGATTTATAATAATAGAATTTACATGCTTAGACAATTTCGAATTCTGTTAGTGTTTTTCGCTGGAAGTATACATTTTTATTTGAAAAATTATCAGAATTCAAAGAAGATTCATGATTTTTAAACAATCTTAGGTTATTTTGGCATTCTTCACCAGAAATCGGTATTATTAGTAAAAAATCATCAGATTGCAAAAAATATATTAATTTTTCTTGTAAAACTGTATGTGAAGCTTGCGATTTTTAATATAAATTTAAAAGAAAATGAACAATTTTTGAACAATTTAAGATTATGTTAACGTTTGTCACACGAAATCGGTTATTTTAAACAAATATCATTACATTTCAAAGAAGATTTACAATTTGGAACTATTCATTCTTAAATTAGTTAGTGTTATTCTTCTGGGATGATGGGTATTCATAAAAAATTAGATTTCAAAGAACAGTTACAATTGTTAACAAGATTAGGTTATTTTGGTGATTTTAACCCTGAAATCGGTATTTTCGAAGGAAAATTATTAGAATTAAATCCAACGATTTTTGTTTAAAATAATAAAGTTAACATTAGTAAAGCTTGAAAATTTCGGATTATATTATTTTCTTTTATTAGAAATTTACGATTTTTTCAAAAGTCATCAGATTTTAAAGAAGATTCATAATTTTTTAACAATTTCAAGTTATAATTGTTATTTTTAAGCAAACCATAATTTGAACAAGAGTTAGGATCTGTTAACAATTTTGATTATGTTAGTCGAAAAAAATGAATTTTCAACAATTACAAACTTTTAACTTTCAAGAATTAAACATTTATTCTTTGAAAATTAAGCTGTTGACAAACGATTTCAATCCATTAAAAAATGGAAAAAATAAAATTATAAATATAAAATTTCTAGTATTATTATTATATTATTGAGGATAGGGTACCCAATTTCAATAATTAAAAAAAGATCGCAAAAGATTTAAAATATTACACACGATTTCAAAAGATTTCACAAAAATTACAATTATGTAATTTCTCAGCTACAAATTCTAAAAGATTGCTTTCACTTTCAGAGTCTGCTGGACGAGCTTCACGAGCAAGGAAAATTAACATCAATGTCTCTTTGGGTGGAACTTTATCCCATGTTGTCAGCGGATCTCCGATTTTCCGCAATGCTCGGACAGTCAGGTTCGACTCCTCTCGATCTATTTAAATTCTACGTAGCCGATCTCAAGTCCAGGTTCCATGATGAGAAGAAAATTATCCGCGAGATTCTGAAAGACCGAAACTTCGAGGTCCAAGTCAACACGACCTTCGAAGAATTCGCGACAGTCGTTTGCGAGGATAGAAAATCGGCAACCTTGGATGCTGGAAATGTCAAGCTTACCTATAATTCACTTCTGGAAAAGGCGGAAGCGAGAGAAAAAGAAAGAGTCAAAGAGGAGACGAGGAAGTTTAAGAAACTCGAATCAGGTTTCAAGAATTTGCTCAAGACACTGGGTGTGGATTATCAAATGACGTGGGAGCACGTGAGGGCGAAAATTGAAGAGGAAGTGGATTTTAAGGCGATTTCGTTGGAGAGTGAGAGGTTGAGGATTTTTAAGGAGTATCAGCATGAGCTGGAAGAGAGTTGTAGTCATCATCATATTAGGAGTCGGAAAAAGAAGATGAAGAAGCCAAAAAGAAAGAGCCGATCCAGATCTCATAGTGTAATTTTTAATTATTCATTGTTATTGTTGAGAAAAAGATTTTCCTATACTTACAGATGATAGTAAATTATTAATTTGTATTTATTTCAGGATTCCGAAGGAAGTGAGAAGGGTTTGAAAAAGAAGAGACACAGGTCCAGATCAGCTAGTGGGGCCAGCAAATCCGATAGTTCTGAATCTGAAACGAGGAAATCGAGAAGGAGGAAAAATAAAAAGAAACGGGGTCGTAGTCATTCGGTAACTAAACTTGATTTTTAACAATTATGATCATTATTCATCTATTTGTCGTTCTATGTATTATCAACCATGTTTAGTATCATATGCAATCATTGTAATTATCATTTAATTTATTTTATAAATATTTATTTTAATTAATTTTTTTATTATATTAATTATGTAATTTTGAAAGTTACTTTATAAATAGAGTTTTGCATGCATGGACAGTTTCAAATATTGAATTTGAATTATACTAAAAGACGTACTAAATCGAAAACTGTAAAATTAAAACCTGTCTAATTCGAAAATTCCTTTTTTTTTAATTGCCATTGTACCTAGATTTTTCAAGCATGTATCATTTTAAGTTAAAGATTTTAAATGCTGAACTATTTCATTTTCAAGAAAATAAGTATCAACCTTTATATTTTAATAGAATAACAAGTTTTTTGTCGGTCACAGGGGGTACATTGGAATAATAATTCGCAAGTTTTTTGCAACGTTTCGTCAGCTTGGTTCGCTGACCTCTTCAGGCTTATGTTATTCGATCAAGTGTTCACATAGAATTAAAATTTTAAATTGACAAACAAAATTTGTTTCTTAACTAGTCTAAATTTAAATGAACGTTTACACGTCGTATGTAACCTTACTGTAAACTTATCTTTTCATATATTTCCTCAAAATTAATTTTTTTAAATAAAATATAAAAGTTCTTAGAATCTTAAACAAAATTTTAGAACCTTTCAAAATCCTTAAAACGCTTCAAAATGTTATTTGAAAATTTTCAAAAATCTACATTCTTTTACAATTATTGGAAAACTTCAAGTAAATTTTTTTTCAAAACTTCTGAAGCATCGAATTATCTTTTGAAATCATTCAGTGTTTTCACATAATTTTGTTTAATGAAAAAATTGTCTCTAAATTTCCAGATTCTTTTCCCACATTTGAAATCTTCAAAGCTTGAAATTAATAATTTAAAACGAAGCATCAATCATTTTAGATTTTGCCAGAATTTTATTGTCTGTATTGGTAATTTTTTTGTTATCGGTTCTGACAATGTATACTCTCCGTAAATTAAGATATTCTAAGTTTTTGTCCATAATTTAATTTTTCTCTTCTCTTTGAAAGTGTGAAAAAGTTTACAAATTATAGTGCTGTAGCAAAATGTTAAGAACAGAATTATTTCCCAATATCAAAAAAAATTTACAATTAAAATGCTCTCTTTTATCAATAATGTTCATAAACATTCAGAAATAAATTATGTCATCAACTAACAATGGAAGTTTTGATTAACTAAATTCCAGGAAAAATATGTCCAGAGTTAGAATGATGCACGATAAATTGCAAAATTTAGCCATTTTTTGACCGGGAATTTTACAATTTTCTAGAAGAAAAATCTATCCAATTATTTGGAATATCACAAGAATTTAAAATAAGTTTGATTCTAGCTTTTTTTTCATTTTAAGTTCAATTGTTAACTTTTTCAATTATGAAATCATTCACTTCATAATGTGTAATCCTAAAATCTTTTACCATCAAAATTTTCCAGTTAAGGTCTTTCTTTTTTTTGGATAAATTTTCAATTAAAAGCATTTTAAAATGAGCTTTGAAAAATTAAACAATAACATATGAATAGCGTTTGAAATTGCAATGTGTTGACACAAAAACCTTTCAAGTTGATAATACGAGTATTTGAAATTGAACAATCATTTATTGATTTTACCAGAGGATTCTGTATCTGTTTAAAATTAGAAAATTCACCGATTTTAACGTTAAAAATTGAATTGCTTCAATTCGAAAGCCTTAGTGATTAAACAAATCCAAACGTCCGATTGAAACTTGTAAACTATATTCAATTTTTAAATAATTTAAAATTAATAGATTGTTGTTTCAGTCAAAAATATTCCAGTTTTAACCCATTAAATTTGAAAATTTGTAATGAAGAAAAAGAGCCATTTTTCAATAGTTAGCAATGTTTGACTGTTTATTTCAAATAAGCAATTATAAATGAAATATTTAAAACCAATCGATTTTAAAACAAATTGTTTGAAACAGAAAGCCTTGAATCGTCAACATTTCAAAGAGCTGAACTTAAACTTTGAAGGTTGTAATGTTAACTATAATTGTTCTATTTTTGAAAACTTTATTTGTTAAATTTTGAAAAGTATCAAACTTATTTAAAAACTTAAAAAGATTTCAAACAAAATATAGATTTTTGACATTTTCGAATTAAAATTTTCGAGCTTAAGATTTCTGTGAAAATTTTTTATGATTTTTTATTTTGAAAAATTAATTTTAACAGAATATTTAAAAAGTATTTTAAAAAAATTTCAACGAATAAATAACAATTGAACACTTATTACTTCAGATAAAAATTAAGTGAGTTTAAAAGATATTTAGAAGTTTTGAAAAAAATTCAAAAATAACTTTAAATTTGTCAGAATTCCAAATGTATAAAATAATATGTATATTTTTGAAGATTTTGAAATAAAATTTTGAAGTTATTTAAGGATTTTAAAAGGTTTCAAGATAATACAATAATCATCTAAAGATTCCTGGGAAAATTTAAAGTGACTTTTTAATTTTTTTAAATTTAGGAGAATATTTTAAAATGTTTCAAAACCAATTTTAATGTATAAATAATGATTAGAAAATTATTAATTCGTTACGACTCAAAATTAAAATAATTTAACTCCAATTGAAAAAGTGTTTAATTTAAAAAACGTTGGTAATCTTTCATTTTTTAATGTTTTTTACTTAAATTTGCGTAATATGATCTAATTTTTAAAATTGAATAATTTGTTGATTCCTTCTTTAATTCGGCGCATTTAAAATGATAGCGTGGATTTTTATTTTTTTGAATCTTTGAACTGCACAGTTTATAAAAGTTAAAAATTCTTAATTTTGCAGTTTAGCGGCAAGTAATTTTAAAGTTGATCAATAAAAATGTGTTAAAAGCTTCCATTTTATATGTGTAAATTATTGAGCGTTTGAATTAATAAGTTTTTAATTTTTAAAGTTTTTAATTCAAATGAGTTCAACTTCGATTGTTTTAATTTGAAATTCAGTTTTGAATTTAATTCCAATGACCGGGAATTTTTTTCCTCGTTTAAAACGGCCACCTGCATTCACTTTTTTCCGTGATTGTTCATAATGAAATATTAGTCTAAAAGCCTTTTAAAAATTGCTTTTAATAATAATGTTATTTACACAAAAAATATTCTGGAAATTATATTGCAAACAGTACAATGCTTTGTAATTAATTTTAGTAAAAATTTTGAATAGATTTTTTTTCAAGTTGACCCGGAATACCTAGAAATATCCTGGAGTTTTGAAATCCAACTTCTATAGCAACCCTGAAATTAAAAACAAAATAGTGTTTTTTAGGCATTTAAAAATTCTAATTTCAACAATTTTTTTTTAAAGTTCTAATGTTATATTATTTTTCACTGACAAAAATTCTACGTAAAAAAATTCACGATAATTTTTTGACCCATAGACAATTAAAGTAATAGATCAAAAATTGAAACTATGACTATGTTTGAATTGTGAAATTTCAACTTGCATTTGCTTCAAATTTACTGTATAGACTTAGGTGTAAATTATATATTTAAAGTTATTTGCTAAGTTTTATTTTCTATTCATTTAAGGAACCGTACTTAAATTATGTAAAGACTCAAGGGGGGGGGGGGCCCTTCTTTCTTCAACGTAATTTTTGGAAATTCGCAAATAAAAAAAAATAATTCGTAGTAATTGTACAGAGATTTAATATGAATTTAATTTCACGTGTCAAAGAAACCTGGCGAGTGAAAAACGAACCTGGCCAAGAACAATTTAAAAAAAGTAAGGGAAAAATATTGTCAGGGAAATTTAAAAATTGGTTAGGGAAAAATATTGTCAGGGAAATTTAAAAATTGGTTAGGGAAAAATTAAGAAGTTCTTTTAATGAAGTTTTGCGGTAACCCTGATATAATATTCTTGTTAGTAATTTATTTGACTTGTATTTATATTTTATATTCCTTTTATGCAGCTGTTTCCTTCATAAGAATATATTTTTAGTTATAAATGTTATTATTAGCTTGAAAATTCAACAACTTTGTTAGAAAGTTATTCTTTCTGGTCGAAAATTCAACAATTTTTTTTTTTAATTTGTCTTATTGATTTGCGAATTCATCTTTCTTAGTAGAAATTGCATCTTTCTGATATAAAAATGCAACTGTTTGGTTAAAAATGTAATAGTTTTGTTAAAAATTCATCCTTTTTGGTTAAAAATTCAACGATTTTGTTAAAAAAGTCATCCTTTTTTATTGAAAATTCAACTGTTTTGTTGAAAATTTGTTTTTATGGGTAGAAAATTCAAGTTTTTTCGCAGAAAATTTACTTCTTATTCAGAAATCATATTTCGATGTTGAAAAGTCAAACTGAAATATTTTTGTGGACGAAAATTCAACTATTTTTTTGAAAATTTGTCTTTTTAATTTAAATAGTCATCTATTTCAGTCCTTTTCGGTCGATAATTCAACTGTTTTGTTGAAAATTCAATTATTTCATACAAAGATTAACTGTTGTCTAAAATTCACATTGTGGCGTTGAAAACACAACTAAAATCTTTTTTTGATAAAAAAATAACTATATTTTTGAAAATTTGTGTTTTTAATTTGAAAAATCATATATTTGAATAAAAATTGTATTTTTTCATAAAAATGCTACTGTTTGTGTTGAAAATACTACAACTTTGTTAAAAAGTCATCCTTTTTAGTCGAAAATTCATGTATTTTGTTGAAAATTCAATTATTTCTTAGGGAATTCACTTCTCATTAAAAACTCATATTTTAATGCTGAAAAGTCAAACTAAACTCTTTTTTTGGTGAAAATTCGAATTTTTGTTGTTGTGGAAATTAGTCTTTTTCATTTAAAAATTCATTTGTTTTCAGTGTAAATTTTATCTTTCTTGGATAAAAATGCAACTGTTTGTTTAAAAATTAACCTTTTCGGCTTGAGGATTCAACTTTTTTCTTTGAAAATTTTGTTTGAACAACTTTGTTAAGGAATGATTTTTTTAGTGAAAGATTCATATTTTTAGTCAAAAATTCATCTCCTTGACTGAAATTTCAATTCAATTTTTGTGCAGAAAATTCGTCTTTTGGCTTGAAGGTTTAACCATTTAAATAAACTTTTTTTTCTTTCACGACTGAAAAATCTTTATTTGTTTTGAAAATTCATCTTTTTGGTTTTAAAATTCATGTTTTATAAATGAAATTTGATCTTTTCTGGTTGAAATATCAACCATTACACTTTGTTATTGAGAATTCATATTTTTAAGTTGAAAATTCAATTATTTTGTTAAAAAGTCATCTTCTATGGTAGAAAAGTAATTTTTCTGGTTGAAAATAAATAATTAAATTTGAAAATTTTTAATTTCTATCTGAAATACTTTTTCATTCCGTTTATGAAAGATCCTAAAAATATTACAAGATAAAAATGCTGGCATTTGAATGTTTATGGTTAGGAAAAATAAAAAATTGGTCAAGGAAAAACCAGAGAATTTTGACAATGATGTTTTTACCTTGCAAAGAATGAAGTGAAGTTCGCTGACGATCAAGTAAAAATGTCTAATTTAACAATGCATTTGAATATTTACAGCAAATTTCGTTAGCCTTTGTTGAATAAAGACAAAAAAAAAAGCTTTCCATTTCCCATTTTTTTCAGCGTTCACACTCGAGGCTTCCGTCATCCGAAGAATCTCCCGAACGAAGGAGAAAAGATGAAAAGCATCGGCGTACTTCTGCTCAAAGTGACGGATCGGGTAACGACAATGGGGAGCATCACGAGCTCTCCGAAGACGAATTAGAAAAACAAAAAGCTCAGATTCTTAGAGAACTTCAGATGCAGCAGGAAGACAATTGAATAAAATATTACGAAGGCAATAATAATTATTTGACAGGATTTATTCTCAAGAGACTTTTCTTTATTGGAAATTTGAGAATTTCCTGAGCCTTTTTCCACAAATTATGTTTTAAAACATAGACATTAACCGTGTTTTATATTTAAACTCGTTAATAAATTAAGAAATGATCGCGATATTCCGGGGGTTTTGTGAAATCAGTTTTATGTTAATGAATTATAGAGGAAGATGAAATAACGAAAGAGAATAAAGTATCGTATTTGACAAGTGAATTATTTTGGTTTTTCATAATTTTTCAATTTTCTCTAAATTTGAGTTTATATTTTTTAAGGGCATGTCTAATCTAACCGATTCCTATATTATCATCATTTCTGTTATTTATTTTCAACAACTTACGTCCACAGTCTACACGAAATGATGTTTTGAGTTGAAAATGTGGGAAAATAAATGAAAAACTAATAAATGTAATGGCCATGGAAACGTTGATAAGGGTCCAATTAATTTTTCTCAAATTTTAAAGTCTATATCTTAATTGATGACGTGTTGATTTAAAAAAATATGTCGGTAAGGTATACCAGGTATGCTACCATATGAGCTGTATAAGTTTCGCCCATTTTTTCTTCACAATAATAAATATTTTTCGCTGAAACTTTGAGTAATGGTAAAAAAACATGAAAACGGACAACTTGAGACTGTTATTTTTCTTTAAGGCCATGTAACGAGTGGTTCACGTGACCAGATTCCTACCTTACCGACACTTTTTTTATTTGTATTTTTGTAAACTTATTTTCACATGAATCGCCACATCGAGTTGAAAATTTGGGATAATAAATAAGAAGCACTAAGAAAGGTGGGTCTGGTCCTAAATTGTAATAATCATTAAAAAAGCACAATAAAAATTATTTACAGAAAAAACTTTTTCATGATTATTAAAATTTAGGACCAGACCCACCTTTCTTAGTGCTTCTTATTTAGTATCCCAAATTTTTAACTGGATGTGGCGCTTCGTGTGAAAATAAGTTTACAAATAAAAAAAGTGCCGGTAAGGTAGGAATCTGGTCACGTCACCCACTCATCATATGACCTTAAGGTCACGTGACACCCGAATCCTACCTTACCGACATCTTTTTTATGATACACCAGCTAAGTTCACTTCGTTGATTGCTTAGGGGAAAACAATATACGAAATGCATGGGACAAAACTTTATTTTTTTAATATCTTTGTAATGAATAATAATTATCATTTTATTATTTCATTAAATAGTTCTTGAAAAATAAAAAATGTTTTTCAAATACACTTATATGGGAAAAATTAGTTTTTACGAAGATATTAGCTAAATAGGGCAACAATCAATGAATCGATGAATATAAAGAAAATATTTATGAACAATTTGCAGTTAACAAATTGGAGAAATAATAAAAATTGTTGCTCAAAATTACAAAAATTTGCAACTATACTATCTTCAGTTCTATTGAAGATAATAAAGTGATTCAAACTCCAAACTGTACGGATAGTAATTATTTACAATCTCCTGGAAGGACGTGATTGTTTTATTTTTTGTCAAAATCGCGATATTTTGGACATTATTTTGCTGGAAAGTAATAAATGTTAGGAACCAGTGGGGGTGCATTTTTTGTTGCCGACCGCTGCAATGTGTGCCATAATCCAAAATTCCTGGACAAACTCCCAAAATCGAAAGTTACCATTCGGGGTAAACTACTACGAAATCTTGTATAGATGGCGTTAATGCGCTCAAATCCGGAATAGCAAATGGTTCACCTTGCCGAGGACCACGTGCGACTCGAACGTACATCGATTTTCGTGCGCCTGAAGTGAATACGAATATATCAATTGATCAGTACTGGAAAATAAATCTGCGAAATGGAGGGTTATCCAGAAGGTATGTAAAAAATTTACTTATGCTTAAAAGCAACTATTCCATGTTATAAATTAACGTGAAAGCGCCATGAATGTGACTGCATCAAATTGAAGTTTTTGCGTACGATGCATAAAACCATTAAAGGATTAACTTGTGATCTGGCAAGATCCGGCGCAGCCTTAAATTATTTGATGTGTGAAAAAGTATCAGGAATCAAATCGGGTGATTGGAGCCTCCACTTCTCTCCACCTTTTTTTACAAGAAGACATCAAGTGAAGTCGCCCGCGCGCTGATTAGGCCCGAACGCAGGCCTGCTTTCGGGTCTAATCAGCGCTCATTACAAATCTATAGAAACCTATTCTTTTGTCCACTTATTGTAGCATAGATATAGGGTGTATTTTTGTTATCAGCGACATTAAAAACTCCTCCATTACTGATACTAGCGAAGAACACTAATTTTTCAATAAAAAGTCCGCCATTTTTAATATTGATGTTTGATATTTTTAAAGTTCATTTTTGTAATTAGCGACCCCAAAAACCCGTGATGAGTATCAAATTAAGAGAAAAATATCGACTTTATGGGTTTTGTCTCGGAATTTTGGATTCTGACCCACTGTGCGATGGTGCCTTCCTTTGACACGTGCTTCTGAACTCTTGTCCAGACATTGACGCCTCTTATTCTGATCGCGACCAGCAGCAAAAAATATATATGTACCCCCGCTGGTTTCTAACGCTAATTACTTTCCAGCAACACAAATTTCCGATAATATCGCGATTTTTACCAAAAATAAAACAATCACATCCTTCCGGGAGATTGTAAATAATTAAAGAGTCTATTTGTTACAGTTTGGAGTTTGAATCGCTTTAAAATATATTCATTATACCCTCACATGGCCTTAAGTAACAATGAATTCTCTTTTGCATGCATGCTTTTCCAACTTCAATAGTATCCCAGATGGCGAAAGTATCGGATAGGAATTCTTTCCGAACCAATCCGAATCATTCCGGAATCTGTATCCGAACCAATCCGAAGAAAGTTCTACATTTCGTTTCACCCAAATCGTTTAAAAATTAATCCGGTTTAATCCGAACTCCAAAACAAACCAATCCGAACCAAAGTTTCAATCAATTCAGTTCGGATTTATTCGGATTGGAGGTTCAGATTGAACCGGATTAATTCTTAAACGATTTGGGTGAAATAGAATGTAGACATTTTTTCGGATTGGTTCGAATTAAATCGGATACAGATTCCGGAATGATTCGTATGATTTCGGATTGGTTCGGAAGGAATTCCTATCCGATGTTTTCGATTGTTTATTTTCCATTGTTTGAATTTTTATTTATTTCCTATTACTGATTTAGTACTTTTGAGTTAAGTGATATTAATTATCTTAAATAAGTACAAATTTTATCAAAATAGTAAAATTTTATTAATTCCATTGAAGGTCTTTATGCAATTATGGTTAGCGATTATCATTAATCAGGTTTAATATTAATTCACAATAAAATTAAATTATATGATATATTTTTTCTACTGATATTAAATAATTATACTACTATTTATAGAAATTTACTATTCAATAAGACTTTATTCATAATAACTTAGATGATTACATTGTTTTTTATTCTAAATTTTAAAAATCCGCCATAAAAAATTATTTGTCTGTGTCTAGTCGTCCCGAAAAATGAGGGGGGTTGGACCAATATCATTTATGTGGCCAGTCACAGGGGTGCCTTCCCGCCCCCACTCGAAAATTCGGGACAACTAGCCAAGCTTATGAAAAATTTCGCACTGGTCATCCCGAATTTCGGGACGAGCCACTGCGTGACAAAATATGTGGATTTTCAACGAAATAGTTGCATTTTCAATTTAAAAAGAAAAAAAACTGTTCAATTTCGAACAAGAAAAGATCAATTTTCAACCAAAAATAGACATTCAAATTGTCAGTTGAAGGAATTAAATTTTAACCAAAGTGATGAATTTTCAACTAAAATTATGAATCTTCAACTGGGCTACGGGGAGAAAAATCTAGGCATTAGCGCGTGAACATTTGTCACGTATTAATTCCAGGAGTGCGAGCGAAATTTCAAAGAGCCTCCACGGACTTTTTCAGTGAGTCTCCTTGCGATTTGCCTTTAGGCCACGCCTCCTGCGAACATTTAGCGGTGCGAACATGTCAACAGGCAGAAGGCGTGGCCTGAAGGCAAATTGCAAGGGGACTCATCGAAAAAGTCCGTGGAGGCTCTCGGAATGAATTTTCAACCATAAATGTTAATTTTCTACAAAAAAGTAGAATTCTTCACAAATTACATAAATTTTCAAACAATTAGTTTAAGTTCCAAAATATAAATATCAATCTACAAAAAATCTTAGCAAAAGAAAAACCGGATTTTTTCATTAAAATAGTTTAATTTTCTACTAGAATAGTTAAATTTTTAGTTAAATAAATTGATTTTCAACAAAGTAGTTACATTTTCAATCACAGATGAATTTTGAATTAAAATTCTGAATCTTCAACCAAAAGAATAATAACAAAAGAATTCAACTTTTAACCAAGTAGTTGAATTTTTAACTGATGAAAGATGAATTCGCAACGAAAAATGTAAAAAAAATTTCTATTATAATTCAGCAATATTTCTACTTTGAAATACTATTTCTACTCTAAAAACTAAGAACTATTTGAAATTGCAAAAGGTTTTCCTTATAATGGGAAATAGTACAAATTTATTAATAAATTATGATTCAATTAACGGAGTGTCTCGTCGTCCCTAAATTCGGGATGAGTTAAAAATTTTTTTTTGTGCAGAAAATTATGCTTTTCTTTACAAATCGATCTTCTTGTTGAAAAATTCTTTTTGGTTAAAAATTCAAGTATTCCAGTTAAATATTTATCATTTTAGTTGAAAATTCATCTTTTAGGTTGGAAATAAAATTACGTGGTTGAAACTTAATCTCTTTTATTAAAAATTAATTTTTTTGGTTGAAGAGTCATCAATTCAATTGAAAATTCATTTCTGTCGTTGAGGTATGACATATTTTATTGAAAAATTCTTTTTTCTTGTATGCAAAGGAATTTTTTGCCGAAATTTTTACTATTTTGTTGGAAATTTGTTCCTTTTTTGGTTGAAAATTATTATTTATTCGAACTGAAAATGTAGCTATTATTTCAGTTGAATATTCTATAATTTTAGTTAAAAATGTATGTTTTCATCGTTCATTCATCGTTCATTTTGATCTATTTATCGTTCTTTCCAAAATCGGTAGTGCAAATAGTATGGAAGATTACCATTCTTTAAATCTGTTGCAAAGAAGCACTTAGAATTTTTTAAAGGCACGCTTTTTTACATTTCCATATTCGTTATAAATATAAGACACATGTTTCTTATTTTCATTTGAGCCTGATTCAAGCTTCCCGCTTGACGTCCTTTCAAAAATGGAGGTCGTCGTACGAATCCTTATGGGCGATTTGATTGGTTCATCTTTTTTTACATGCGCGTGACAAAACTTTATTTTTGTAATAGCTTCGTAATGAATAATAATTATTATCATTTTGTTATTTCGTTGAATAGTTCTTAAAAAATAAAAAGTTTTTTTGAAATACACTTATTCAGAAAAAATTTGTTTTTATGAAGATATTAGCAAAATAGGGCAGAAATTGACCGAATCCCATGCATTTGGTCCATTGTTTTCCCCTCAGCACTCAACGAAGTGAAGTTAGCTAGTGGTTGCAGTGAAAATGCCTAATGGTTTCTTGGATCATTGGAGCACAGTGTAAATGAGCCTTCAATGTGACGTCACTGTGCTTTACCCATTTACCGAAATCCACCGGCAGTCCGACATCTTCGTTTTTTTAGTGGAGATATGATAGAAAGAGATGGAAAGATACAAAAGATCATGAGAGTAAAGGAGTGAAGATCCAATGTGTACAAATGGAGCACTGATATCAGTGAGATGGATGCAGAA
This sequence comes from Andricus quercusramuli, assembly GCA_932178445.1. NCBI lineage: Eukaryota > Metazoa > Arthropoda > Insecta > Hymenoptera > Cynipidae > Andricus > Andricus quercusramuli. The sequence continues at coordinate 264,769 of CAKNXH010000355.1, forward strand.
GACGTGTCGTGTCAAGACGGGAAAAATACATAGTCGTAAATTTGGCATTAAAAACTCTTTATTTTTGTGTTTATCTTTGCAAAAAGTGATCTGAAATTGAATGTGAATCTGTGAACTACAAAAGGAAGGAAATTTCCCAAAATGGGCCGAAAAGGTATTTGCAAACATGATTTATTAAATTTTATTGTGACAGATGAAACGATTTCAAACGATTCGCGAAGCATTTCAAAACACCGAAATGTCTGGATAATTGTGTTAATTAATTATCTTTGTAATTATAAGGCATTGTTTACTCGTACCGAATAATTCTGGCTATTCGTAACGAAATTACGGTTCGCCTGGCCAAGACCCTTATAGTGTTTGCAAACGTGATTGCGTCAGAATTTTCAAATTCCTTATTTACAAATACATATGAGGAAATCTTTGCTTGTTTATGAATTCCGAAAATCCCGCAATGTTCCGGATTCCGTACATAACCTCCTTTGCAAAATAATATTGAAGTTATTGAAATGATGCAATAAGTCGAAAAGTTTTGCATTTTTAAACAATGGACGATGTCGCGCATAAATAAAGAAACTTTGAGCAATTTTGCGCTAAATATAGTCCAATTTTTACAAAAATCGGTGAAATATTGATAGGTATGATCTTTGATAATATCTTTGCTTTGGTATGATTCTACTTTTTCGGTCTTTTATTTTTAACGAATTTTAAAAATTGCGCAGTTGTAATAGTGTGATCTCTTAAAATATGAAACTAGAAAAATTTCCACGAAAAGAGACCTTGAATAGATGTCTACAAACTTCTATATTGACACGAACACAAACATATGTTTATCATTATACATACATGTACACGTATCCCCCGTTTGGGCAAAATATTGTATCGAAAATAACTTACATGATAGCGAAAATTATTTTCCATCTAAAGAGGTGTAACGAAATATGTATTTCAAAAATCTCGCTATCATTGTTGTTTATGATGCTATTTTAATCAATTTTAATACATTTTATACTCCGTCCCATAAACTACCCTTATTGCCTTTTTATTTAAGTTTTATGGTTGTGGCTACGTGTACCGAAATTTTGGTAAAAACAGCCGGATTTTTTCGGTACTGGTAGGGGGAGATAGGAAAGGGGCTATTTAAACCGAAATTTTTGTACGAATGTCTAAGTTAAATCTACAAAAAGTCCCTTTTGATATAAAAAACCATAGAACATATGGAGTGAAATAAAAAAAAAGATGTGCTTTTCAATATTCTTGCAAGATTAAATTAAAACTTTCAAATTATCTAATAAATTACTGAAAATATTATGCACGTGTTTTTTGTCGGAAATTTGTATTTTTAATTTTAAAAAATTCGATTTCAAAGAAGATTAACAATTTTCAACAATTTTAGGCTATGTTTGTGTTTTCCAACAGAAATCTGTATTTTTAGCAAAAAAATCATTAAATTTAAAAAAATGTTTTAAAAAGTTTGGTACAATTTAAGTTAAGCTAGTGATTTTCAATATAGATTCCAAAGAAGATTTACATCTCTTGAACAGTTTCAAGCTATATTAACGTTTTTCACGTGGAATCGGTTATTTAAACAAAAATAATTAGATTTTGAAGAAGATTTACAATTATAAACAATTTTATTTTAAGTTAGATTTCCAGAAAAAATTATTAGTATTTATAATAAAAAATTATTAGATTTCAAAGAATATTTACAAATTTGAACAAGATTAAAAATCTTTGAATAATTTGGTTTGTTACTTTTTTTCGTCGTAAATTGGTATTTTTAATATTAAAAATATATATATTCCAAAGAAGATTTATATTTCAAAAACTTTAGGTTATGTTGGACTTTTCCACGAGAAATCGGTATTTTAGTAAACAAAAAATTAGATTTCAAACAAATATTAAATTTGTTCGTACAATTTTAGGTTGAGCTATCGATTCTAAAAATATATTTCGTAATTATTGGTAGTTAATCAAAGTTAAATTTCAAAGAATAGTTACAATTTTTAACAAGTTTAGGTTATTTTGATGGGTTTTGCCTGCAATCGGTATATTTGTAAAGAAAAAACAAGTTTAAGTAACATTGGCATTTTGAATCGAAAATTGGTGTCTTCAAAAACATAATTATAATTTTAACAAGATTTAGCAACTTTCAATATTTTTGGTTTATGTTTTTTTTTGCGTCAGTATTTAGTTGTTTTTTCTTTATTAAAAAAAAATCTATTCAAAGAAATGTCGCAAGTTTTCACAACGTTGTGTGTTTAACTTAAAATCAGTATTTTTAAAGAAAAATCATGAGAATTAAAAAAAAAGATTTATATATTTTAACAATTTTAGTGGAATTGGTGTTTTAAATCGAAAATTGGTATTTAAAAAAAAATAATTATAATTTAAACAAGATTTAGAATCTGTTAAGAATGAAGGACTGTGTTAGTGTTTTTCGTCGGAAAAAAATGAATTTCCAACAATTAAAAAAAGAAGAAAATTGAAAATTGTATTTTTAACTTGTAAATTTAACTGTCAGTTTTCTTCAATTTCCAAGAATTTAACATTTGAAAATGAAACTGTTGAAGAATGATGAAAATTGAAGAGTTCACTTTGAACTGTTGATAACTCAAGAAAAAGCAATTTTTTATTAAAAACCAGTGTTAGAAATGCAATATTTACATAATTTTATATGAGCAATTAATAAATAAACATTTCAATCCAAAAAATGTCGATTTTTTGAAAATAATATAATAATAATAAAACAATTTTTTATTACGTTATGCTAGTGTTTCTCGCATAAAATAGAATCTGTGAAATAGGAAGAATTTGGTTTTAATATTAATTTTGTATTTCAATTTAAAGAATGCGTGAAACAAAAAAATAATAATCTATATTATCTTATGGGATTAAAAATGCCTGCAAAATATTGTGTAATGTTAACCCCGGGAATTTGGGAAAAGGATAATCTATTGAGACAGGTAAAGAGCCGAAATATAATTACGAATTTAGTGTATGACAAGGAATTTGTTTCATTCTTAGTTTTATTAGAAAAAGCTATCCAATTACTTTGAATTAATGGCTTGAACGAGTTCGTTTTTCAATTCTTTGAAAACTTTAATCACATCTAATTTAAAATTGTTTAATTAGCCTTGGTAGAGATAACGTTGGATCAACAAAAATCTGCTTTGCTGGAATTTTATTCAAACTGTGAGCGATATGATGATGTACTTTTTTAGACGTATGTAGTTTGTTCAGTGACACAATTGACACATATACGACGCCATACAACAGAAAATCCTTGAACAGAAATCTCTTGTCATACTTTAAACATTAGGATATGTATTAGTTTAATTAGTTTACTCAGTGGATTTTTAAAAGAATTTATTTGCTCTTACCTCCCAGTTTTTTTCGAATACCTAAAAGAAAACATATCCTCAAAATTTGAGCCAAGTCGGTTAATATTAGCCCTCAAAATGCCTCAAGGACCATGAAGTTTCACATTGATTTAATATGAGCAAAAGGCAGATTTATGCAAATAATTCCGCGTATCAGTATCTTGTTCAGAATTCATCAAAGAAAAAGAATTGATCAAATCTTTTGAACTATTAAGCTTGAATGACTTTGAGGCACTCTTATGGGTTCCCAAATAATACCCCACCAGTGACAAATTTAAATTTTGCATCACATTGAGGCTCATTACCGCTTAATGTTTTTTTTTTTTTTTTTTTTTTTTTTCATAAACCGTCATCAATCGGTAGTTTAAAAATACCCAGGACCGAATTCATTTCAAATTGGACAGGCTGTGTATTAGGGTAGTCCAAATTTATACCTGTAAAAATGTGAAAAAAATTCACTATTTTTTTGAAATTGTTCAAGATTTATGTGCACTCGAGCTTTTGAAATTAAGAAGTAGTTTTAAATGAGAAAAGCTCGGTTTTCGAAAAAAAAGAGTACTAGTTATTAACTTTTTGTAAATGAAAACTTAGTCACCTGTTAAGGAATGTTTAGGGAATAATTTCCACCCAAGAACTTTTAATTTGAAAAGCCCAAATCTCCTTCCATTGTGCCCGGAATATGCCCCAAAAAATTGAAAATAGCAGTTTTACGTAAAATTCATGCAAAATATGATATTTTTTGTGGAAGATTTTCAACATGAATTATTTTTATTCGACAAGTGAAAAGTTGATGAATTTCAAGAATAATATTATTTCTTTTTCAAGATATTTGGTAATTATTTAAACCATTTTTGCCCTGTAAATAGTAAACAGTTATTCTTTCTGGAATTAATGACACAATTAACGAATGTTGGGAGTAATGTTCTTTTAACGATATTCGGCAATTATTTTAAATATTTTCATTTGTTTAAACAATTTTTTCGCGTGTAAATCGTGAAAAGTTATTACTTTCTGGAATCAGTAGGGAAGTTAATGAATGTTCAGAGTAATATTTTGTGTGAAAGAAAGTTTATAATTATTCAAACAATTTTCATTTATTTAAACGTGGGTGTGGTGAGCCCACACTAGTAGTACTAGTAATAAATAATCCACCTAGAAACACTACCCGAATCGGGTTGTGGCCACGCTAACCCCGAAAGGGAAATGGCTAAGGTCATGTGACGAGTGGATCACGTGACCGGATTCCTACCTTACCGACACTTTTTTTATTTGTAAACTTATGTTCACACGAATAGCCACATCGAGTTGAAAATTTGGGATAATAAATAAGAAGAACTAAGAAAAGCGGCTCTGGTCTTAAATTTTAATAATTATGAAAAAAGCAAAAAAAAGTTAATAACAAAAAAAACTTTTTTCATAATTATAAAAATTTAGGACCGGAGCCGCATTTCTTAGTGCTTCTTATTTATTATCCCAAATTTTCAACTCGATGTGGCTATTCGTGTGAACATAAGTTTACAAATAAAAAAAGTGTGGGTAAGGTAGGATCCGGTCACGTGACCCACTCGTCACATGGCCTTAATGGTATTTAAAAAAAAAACCAATGTTTTCCTCTGTAAATCGTGAAAAGTTACTATTTCCTGGAATTAATTATGCAGTTAATGAATGATAAGAGTGATATTTATTGTGGCAGGCGGTTTTGGAATTATATAATCATTCACTTGCTCCCATTCACAGGAATGTTTGAGGAAATTCTAGTTATTTTTTATCTTTTACGTTATATAGCTTATGATTCAATATTCTCTTATTTCAGAATTTATACACTAATTTTTGAAACAATAATAATTTTTTTACCTGAATTTTCTCCATCTTTCCATTGAAAATGAGCAAGTGATATTAACTTATTATTTAAATAATTGAAAACTGACTTTTACAAAAAAATATCATTCTTAACATCCATTAACTGCGACATTAGTTCGATAAAATAACTCTTCAAAGATTTACAGGATGAAAAATTGTTAAAAAATTGCCAAATGTCTTAAGCAATAAAAGGTTACATTTAATATTCTTTAATTGTGTTATTAATTACAGTGAAAATGATTTTTCATGATTCACTGGACAAAAATTGTTTAAACAAATGAAAATTGTTTAAATAATTATCAAGTATGTTGAACAAGAAGTATTATTCTTGAAATTCATTAATTCTATCATTTATCTCGAAAAATAATACATTTTTATGATTTAAAGGCGAAAAAAAATGGTCGAAACTAATAATATTTAAACAGCTGAAAACTAGTTGAAAAATACTTTGAAACTTGTTAATTATCGAATATAAATAATCTAGTTTTACATAAAACTGCTAATTTTCATTTGTTGGGATATATTCCGGGCACAATACAAGGGGCTTGGGGGTTTCAAAATTAAAAGTTATTGGATGAAAATTATTCCTTGGACAATCCTCAAGAGATAACTAAATTTTAATTTACAAAAAGTTAATAAGAAGTACTTTTTTTACATTTTTTTGAAAACCGAGTTTTTTTCAATTAAAACCGCATGTTAATTTCTATTTAAAACAGTGACGCAATTTATACAAAATTTGTTAATTTTTTTGAAATTTCTTGCACTATCCAAACTATGATTGTATTTTTTAAGACCAATAAAATTTTCTAAAATTTTGTAAAAAAATCTTTTTCAACTTGTAGACTTACGCATTATTTTTTTTCACAAATCAGTTATTAAGATGTTTTTTTTCTGATAGATTTTAAATATGAACGAAAAGATCTATCAGAATCAAGAAGAAAAAGTCAAATATCAATATTATTGGTTTGGATAATGCAAGACTTAAAAAAAAATGGTCAACAAATGTTTTATAAACTCGGTCACCATCTTGTAAAAAAATTCTCGTCTATTCGGTAAAATACTTGTCATCTAAAGTCCCTTGAAAAACAACATATTTTGTCCCTAAACGAATAAGTTGAAAAATGAATGTATTTTCTAGACGTTCTGAATTTTTTAATCAATGATATCAATAAAATAATTTCATAATTATTTAAATAATACATCCTTAATTTAAGATACTAATATATGTGAAATAATTCATGTAATTTTATTTTATTTATATTGAAATTTGAAATAATTATTTTACGTATATTTGTGCTTATAATGAATGATGATAGATTCATTATCTACTGTAGGGTGGCATTCCCTATATACTTTACTTACCTAGAAAAAGCAATAGAAAAAGTTTATTTCACCATATTTTCGAACAAATTTCAATATTTTTAAGTAAAATTTGTTTTTTATGAATACTATTAAATGTCCAAACAAAGGACCCCGTTCTATATAGATAGAAAATGGATTTTAGTCAGAATGTCTACTTAAAAATTTTGTTTATAATTTCGAATCTGCAGATCAATAATTTTAATTATTATTGAACTTTTTTCCTTCTCAAAAACAGTTTTTTATACTTGGCTAAATATGTAATATTTTTAGATCTGGCCCACTGAATGAAACCATAAAAGTGTTTGAATTTATTTAAAGGGTTATTTTAATATTTCTTGAAGATTAAACCAGAGAATTCGACATTTCCAAGAAAATTAAATTACGGGGGATTTTTTTATCAAACTATTGGGGTGGGAAATCTTCTAATAATAAATTAAGGTGACATTCCCTAGCAAAAAAAAAAAATTTATTTCAAGGGTTGTTTTAACACTTTTCAAACATGCAGGCAAAGAAATCAACATTTTCAAAAACTCAAAACCACAGGAGATGAATTGAATGAGCTATTGGGGCAAGAAGCTACTTCAATGTAAGGGCAGGATGCCGCCCCCCATAAGGAGAAGTATTTGCATTTATTTTAAGGGTTTTAACGTCCCCTAAAGGTTTAAGTAAGGAAGTAGACATTTCCTAAAAACCAAAGCCCTGGGAGATTTTTTTTCATTAAACTTTAGGTGTCGGAAATCACTTTAAGTAAGTGCAGAAACCGTATTCTACCAGGAAAAGTGTTTCGACTTAATTAAAGGGATGTTAAAACAAACCTTAAAATGAATAAAAACCTTTTCCTAATTGGGCGATGTTTCCCACATTTATTGTAAGGTGATTTCCGATCCCAATAGTTTACTAAAAAATTCTCTCAAGAATTAGTTTTTTTTTAATGTCAATTTCCTTATGTGAATGTTTCAGGGATGTTAAAACAACAATTATAATTAATTCAAACACTTTTTCTCGTAAGTGAAGCTCCCCCTGCACTTATTGTGAAGTGACTTCTTACCCCAACAGCTTCATTAAAAAGTTTCCCGTGGTTTTGGTTTTTTGTAAATGTTGTTGCTTGAATTTTTGAAATATGTTTATAACAACCCTTAAAATAAGTTCAGCTACTTTTTCTACTGGGAGATGTTTCCCATATTTATTTTTAATTAATTTCTGACCCCAATAGTTTTATACAAAATCTCCCGTGGTTTTGATTGTTAGAAAATCTCGATTTCCTTACTTAAATCTTTAAGAGATGTTAAAATGGCCCTTGAAGTAAATTCAAACACGTCTTATGGTAGAGAACGGTTCCTCAACTTATTTTGATGTGATTTCCCACCCCAGTAGTTTAATCAAAAAAATTGCCATGGTTTTATTTTTATGGAAATATCGATTTCCTTGAGTGTATCTTCAAGGGACGATAAAACAATCTTTAAAATGAATTTAAACACTGTCTCTGCTAGGCGATGTTGCTCATATTTGTGTTGAAATTATTTCCGACCCTAATAGTTTAATCAAAAAATATCCGCCAAATCTAACAAACCGTTTTTGGAAAGGGTAACATTTTAATAATAGACCAATTTTTCTATCAAAGTATATGTAAATTTTTGATGTGTTTTTTATCGGTAGAAAGGAGAAAATACGTTCTGAAAATAAAGTAAAGAAAATAAATTTGTTTAAACATTCAAGAGTAGTCTTATAAAACAAAGATGTATCTAAAAATAGTCCAATCTGACGAAAAATCAATATTATATTAACAGTTATGAGCGTTATGATGAAATCTGAATTAGTGACACACGAAATTATTTGTAACGTATCATCACACTTAAATCGTAGACTAACAAAAAACGGTTATATTTTTGTCATTTTAAATCCATTGAAAAATTCCTGGTCTTTGAGGCAGGAGTTAATATTAAACGATTTGGTTCTATATCATTTTTTGAGAGTATTCGAATTAAATTGGAGAATGAGAGCAACACAATTCTAAAAGTAAAAAATAACGGCTACTCTAGTAAACATAGTTTTGAATAAATGTATGTTTTTTGATCCAATTATACCTTTAAATTTTTAATAGTTTAATTCGACGCGTTAGACATTTTCAAATGTACTATTTTGATTGTTTATGTCCAACTGGCCAGCCAGTCACTTTTTTACTTTTGGTTGCTTTTTAAAGTAACTTTTAGTCTCCTTTTTTAAATAAAGTTGGAGTTACAGGCATTAAACTGAAAACCTTAAATATTGAGCAGTTTTGTGTGTGAAGCTTTAAGTGTGTATTGAAAAAAGTAAAAATTTCAAGATTTTGAAATTAAACCCTTGAAGATTCTGCGCACTTTTAAGTCTCTAGTATCACTTTTTATTGACTATGAATAAGTTTTTATTGGATCATTAAAAATAGTTTGGTACAAAATTTTAAATCCAAATATAACAAATTGGACACTTTTAGATTAAAAGCCTTAATTATTGCTCAATTTTAGGTCTGAAGTATTTAATATTAATTAATTCTGTATTGAAACCTAAAAAATAGTTTATTTTTATATTTCAATCGTTCAAAATTGAATAATTTTAGGTTGACATTTATTAAATTAGACAATTGCAAATAAATAGTTTTCGAAATTTAACGATTGTGAATGGAAATCTTTAAAATGGAAGAAATTCAATAATTTAAAATCCAAATAATAAAAATTAGTTGATCAGTTTTAAGTTTGAAGCCTTTATGATTGAACAATTTTGAAAAAGATTTTGAAGTAGAAACACTTTGAATTAAAGGTGTTGAATTTGTAGATTCTAAATTGTTCTGTTATAAATCAAATTTATTTAATAAGCTTTAATAAGCAATAATAAACGGACAATAAAAAATAAAAAACCGCTTCAAGTTGTACAATTCTTAATTGAAGGATTAAAAACTGTATGGTTTAAAATTTAAATTGTTCTAAATTGTACAATTCCAATTTGAAAGTCTTAATAGTTTTAATTTTTAAGAAACTTGATTTGAATGTCTGAATTTATTTAAATTTTGTGGACTACTGCTATGACATTGTAGAATTTTCAATTTTAAACGCTTCTTTCCGCATTAGATTCGTCAATTTGAATTTTTTTAAATACTTCAAATGATAAATTTTTGAGTTTTGAAGGCTTGAAGGCTTGAATTAAAAAGTTTAAATGACCGGGAAAAATATTGTTAAAGTCCGTGAAATAACAGGGAAACTTTGTATGTGGCTTAAGTGGCTACCAATCCATTTTTATTGGAAATATATGTGAATTTAGGGAAGAAGAAGCCCTCCGGGGTTTCTGGAGAAGCTGGAGCTGAAGCCCCAAAACCGGGAACATCTGCTAGTAGTGGGGATGGACCACCTCCTCAACAACCGCAAGGTTTGATTCTCCAAGGTTTTTTTTTACCTTTCTATCATGATCTCCCTTTACAAACTTTGCTTCTCGAAATATTGCAATTACATCTAACCTTTCTCTCAGCAGACTTTTTGTTTAATTGTCTAACACTGTAAAGAATTTTTTGACTACAGCCCAACCACAAAAGCCTGCTCCCACACCAGGTGCACATCGTGGTGATGGCCGAGGTGATGGCGTTGCGGCTCCAGGTCGACAAGCTGGTACATAAAAATACAAACTTTAAGAATATTGTAATTGCTTTTAGCTTGCATTTTTTTAAAAATTCTAATGAATTTAAGTGCATTACAAACTGTAACTTTAAAGTGGTAATTGTAGGCCTCGATCTAGATTCTCGGATCGATCTATTTGGTATAATTATTCCTGTTGAAGAAGAAAAAACCGCTTGCTGAGTATTGGCTTGATTCTAGAAATATTTTTATAGAAAAGATAAATTTTTTAATATTGAAATTTGTTTTTTGATTTCTTTTAAAGGCGGTGAAAGGCAGGAGGGTGCGCCGGTCTGGGGTCCTAGTAGAGGAAGAGGAAGCGTCCCTCAACAACAAGGCCAACAACAAATACCTGGACGAGGGCCTCCTCCAGTAGGCGCTGTTCCGGTACAGCCAAGACCTGCTTGGCAACCTCAACAGCCGCAACCAGTCCAACAACAACAACAAAGACCCGCTTGGGGGCCACAACAGCAGCAACCATCCCAACAACAGGAAAGACCTGCAGGCCCATCTCAACTGCAACAACCAGTCCAGCAACAACAAAAATCCGCTTGGCAACAACAACCACCACAGCAACCCGCACAACAACAATGGCCTGCTGGGCAACAGCAACGGCAACCCCCACAGCAACAATGGCCTGCTGGGCAACAACAACAACCCCCACAGCAACAAAGGCCTGCTGGGCAACCACAGCAACCCCCACAGCAACAAAGACCTGTTGTGCAACAACAACAACCCCCACAACAACAAAGGCCTGCTGGGCAAACACAGCAACCCCCACACCAACAAAGGCAACAACAGCAACCAGTACCACAATGGCGGAAAGAGTCAGTTCCTGCGCCGCAGGCGCAGGCTCAACAACCAAGACAACAGCAGCCTCAGCAAAAACAACCGAGACAAGCCGGTGATGTAAGTTCCGAAAGGGCAACCCATAAATTACGTAACACATTTTTTGCCAATTTTTTACCCCTCCCCTCCCCCATGTAAGAATTCGTAACAAAATAGGTTTAACCACTCCCCCCTCCCCTTCATGCTATGTTACTTAATTTTTTCCTATGAAATTCAATAAGTTTCAATTTTAAAACTTCAGAATTATATAATTTTAATTCTTCACTATTTCAAAAAAAGCATTTCAATTTGCATCATTTTCTATTATACAAATTAATTATTGAAGAATCTTCAATTGCAAATCTTAAAAATTGAAAAATTTTCTATTGTAAATCTTTAAAATATTACCACATATGCCCCCCCCCCTCCTAAAAAAACATTAAAAACATAATTTTGAATTAGAAAAATTTTTTGTTAATGAATCTTGAATAAAAACGTTTAAAAATGCATACCTTTAGAGTATAAATCTTGACAATGAAATAATTTGCCATTCTATATTTTCAAAATTCATGAACTTTCAATTGTAACTCTTCAAAATTGTAGAACTTGGAATTGTAAATCTTTAAATATTAAGTGCTTTTGATTTAAAAAATTTACAATTAAAAATATTCCAAGTGTTAAGTTTAACATTTCAAAATACTGTTATTCTGGTAATTTATATTTTTTAAATTTCTTCAATTTAGAAGATCTAGAATTATACACTCTTGACTTTTGATCTTCAAAAATATCAAAGTTGAAGAATTTCTACATATATATTTTTAATCTTAAAGAATTTCTCATTGCAAATCTATAAAATTGAATAATTTTTCATTTTAAATCTGCGAAATTGAACTATTAAAAAAAAATTCAAATTTGCGTAATTTTCTATTATACACGTCAAATAATAACAAGTCTTCAATTGCAATTCTTCAAAGTTAAAGAGTTTTTAGTTGCTAAACTATAAAATTCAACCATTAAAAAAAAACGTTCACAATATTATTTTAAACTAAACATTCCAAATTAATGAATCTTCAATTGTAAATATTCAAAAATTGAATTATTTTAAAGCTCTTAAAAATTGTAGAACTTTAGATTGTCAATTTTTAAAATAGAAGAGTTTCTAATTTTAAAAATCCAAAAGTTATGCAAGCTTTTCAGTTTTACAATCAAAGATTCTGTAATTATTATGATTTTCATTTGAAATTTCTTCAATTTGGAATTGAAACTTGTGTGTGTGTGTAACTTCCAAGAAAAAGTATGCATCTTTTAACTTGAAGAATTTTCAATGGTAAATCTTAAAAATTCCATAATTTTCAATTATAAATCTTAAAAATTGAACCAATAACAAAAAAACTTTTCTCGTGATTTTAAGTTATAAATATTCAGAATTGAACAATTTGGCGAATTGTCAATTGTAAATATCGTCAAGGCGGATCAGTATCGATTATGAAAAACATCAAATAGAGTCATAATTCTAGAATCATTCAGAAAAATATTTAAAATTTAAAAAACCGTTTCTTTAAAAAAATGTTGTTCATATATCCAAAAATATCTTAGAAATTAGAACAGTTATATTGAATTAAAGAAAAAAATTTATTTGAACAAAAAAAAAAAACATTTTCTTTTTGTATCAAAGACATTTCTTTGAATGAAAGAAACCCTTCTTTGACAAATATTTTGATTTAAAATTTGCAGAACTTTAAATACTTAAAATCTCAAAGCTTTGGTTTCTTGAGTTGGAAATGTTACATTTGTAAAATTTTCGAATTTAAAGTCGATCAGTTTTCAATGAAGAAATAAAGTAATTTAATTTTGAGCACCTTAATTTTGATACGTTCATTTTCAAGTTTAAAAATTTTGAAATTCAGTTTAGAATACTTGGATAAATTCGAATGGAACAATTTATTATTAATTAATTCAGAATATACATTTTCGAACTGGAACATTTTTATATTCGATGTTTAAAAAATTTTAATATTTCAAATTGATAATGAATTGTAACAATTTCAGAATTCTGAATTTAAAATTTTCAATGCTACAATTTGAAATATTCCATTTTATAATTTTTAATTTAGAACTAAAACTTACAGTGGCGTAAAAATTAAAGTTTGAAACCTTTTAATTTCAATTACATTTTTTTAAGCTATCGAACTTAAAAATATTATGCTTCGAAAGCTTTCATTTAACAATCTAATTCTTAAAAGTTTTTTTAAATGAATGTTTGAAGAATTTAAAATTTAAACGCTTTAATTTTAAATTATTCAGATTTTAAGCTTTGCACTTGAAAATGTTTGTAAAGTCCTTACTTTTTTTAGTTGTTCAATACGGAACGTCACAGATTAAAAAATGTACAGTTTGAAATGATTAGTTTCACCTAAATTTTTACTTTTTTAACATGAAATTAAAAACTGTGTAATTTTTTAGTTTTATAATTTTCAATACCACTTTATGGACAACACTTTAATTTTTTTCTTTATTTTTTCAGAGAGCTTCACCGCCTTCAAAAGAAATGGCAAGAATGAGCGTAAAGGATGAACCATTTCCATCATCGAAACCGGTACTTTTAAATGCTTCTAAGTTGATATTGTAACTGCTATGAGCACAGAAAATTCAAAAGAATTCAATTTTTATCTCTTTGGGTTTAGACTTATTCAATTTTGAAGGATATCCTTTGAAATTGTACAATTGTGAATTTTTCATTTTGAACTTCTCTCTAATTTTGAAGGTCTATCAACTTTATCACTTTTAAATTGTTCAATATTGACAGTTTCGATCTAAAATTCTTCAGTTTTGAATCTTTAATTTTTAGCTTGGAACGCTTAAGCTATAGAATTGTTGGTCTTCGAGTCTTCAGTTCAGTTTTGCATACTAGAAATTCAAAAATACTGGGAAATTAGGAACTAATTTTTTCAGATTTCTTAACCTTTATTAAACCTTTCAGCCTTCCCCTACGAAAGCGTCAATCCCGGATCATCTCGCGAGGGCTTTAGTTGAAAAAATCCCGCTTCGCAAGAACGAAGGAAAAACCGGTAGACCTATTCAAGTCTTTGTCAACATGATGGAAATCAAGTTTGGCCAAAACTTCCGCACTGACGTCGTTCACTACGACATTGTATTTAATCCTGAAACTCCTCGCTATTTGATCAGACCTGCATTTCAGGCATTGCAACAAGAACATTTCCCAACACGTCATCCTGCATTTGATGGAAGAAAAAATGTCTTCAGTGCTGGGAGATTGCCCTTTGGAGACACAGTAAGATTCATTGTTATATATGTACTATGTACCTGGAAAACCCGGGAAATGTCAGAGATTTTTTTTTAAAGTCAGGGGATTTGATCGAGTGTGCTTATTTTTTTTTTCAATTGCAATATAAAATTGATTAGAAATGATTCTTCATTTGTAAAAATAGTTTTATATTACTGTATTGATCTATTTGGTTCAAAGTTTGTTTTTTTGTTCTTTGAAATTAATTTTTTTGATGCAAAATTTGACTATTCAATTTTTTTGTAAATTGATTGATTTTAGTTAAAAATGCAACTGTCTGGTTCAAAATTCATGTACTATTTTGTTGAAAATTCGCCCTTTTTGATAGAAAATTAATCTTCTTCGTTGAAGTATGAAGTACATTTTTCATTCAGAATTCATCTTTTTTGAAGTGAAAATTATATACTTTTAATTTTTTTGCTTATAGATTCGTCATTTTAATTGAAAATTCATCTCTTGGGTTGAAAAATGAGCTGTTTTGTTCAAAACTCTTTTTTCCCTCGGATTAAAATGCATTTTTTCTGAATTTTTATTAGTTCATTTTAAATTTTAACTATTTTGTTGAATTTTTTGTTTTGCTTTGAAAGATATATTTTTTCAAACTGAAAATGTAACTATTCCAATTGAATATTCCATTATTTTAGTTGCAAATTCATCTCTGTATTCGAACATTAATTTTTTCAACTAAAAATGTAACTATTCAATTTTTGGTTGAAAAATGATATTTTTTAGTAGAAAATTGGTCTTTTTTCGTAGAAATTAATCTTTTAATCTTCTTGGTTGAAAATTCATCTTTTTGATTGAAAAGTCAATTATTCTAGTTAAATATTCATCATTTTATTGTTTAAATTCCTAATTTTGGTTTAAAATTTAACTATTCTAATTGAATATTCCATCATCTTAGTTGAAAATTTATCTTTTTGGTTGAACATTAATTTTTTAACTGAAAATTGAACTATTCAGTTTTTGCTTGACAATTTATCTTTTTTAGTTCAGAATTCATCAGTTTGGTTAAAAATTGATCTTTCTTAGTTGAAAATTCTACTATTTGGTTGAATTTTTTTTCTAGTTGAAAAGTCGCCGTTTTTGTTAGAACATTAATCTTCTTGTCTATTTTTTAAAAAATAGTATATCTTTTTGTTTATTAAAAATGATAATTTTTTACTGAAAATTCAACTGTTCAATTTTTTTTTGCAATTCATCTTCTTTATATGAAAATTCGTATTTTATTATAGAAATTAATGTTCTTCATTGAAAATTAATCTTTTTTGTTGAAAAATTTAATTATTCTAGATAAAGATTTATCATTTCGTTTTGAAAATTGATCATTTTTGTTTAAAATTCAACTATTTTAGTTTTAGATTCATCATTTTAGTTGATAATTTATCACTTTGTTTGAAAATGTAACTAGTTTGGTAAAAATATGTATTTTTGTTGTTGAAAAATCTACTTTTTTTGTTGAAAATTATTTATTTTTTTAAAACTGAAAGTGTTATTATTCTAATTGAATATTTCATCACTTTCATTGAAAATTCATCTCTTTGTTTTTCAGTTGAAAAGTCGTATTTTTTGTCAAAAATTTCCAGTTGAATATTGATTATTTTAGTTGAAAATTCTTCTTTTTTTTACTAAAAATTTAACCATTCCATTTTTTGTTGAAAACTGATCTGTTTTAGTTCAAAATTCAACTATCCTATATTAAAAATTTGGTTGAAAATTAATCTTTTTTAGTTAAATATTCCACTATTTGGTTGAGAATTCGTGTATTTGTTGAAAAGTCGTCTTTTTTGTAGAAAATTAATCTTTTTGGTTGAAAATTCAACTATTTTGTTAAAAATGCATCTATCTTGTTGAAAATGGCATATTTTAACTTGAAATGTTAGGAATTTGAAGCGGTTTAAATTGAATTATATATAGCACCCACATTACTTTTTCCAAAATATGCACGGAATTTTAAGTATAAGAGAATAAAATAATGTTTTGAAATTATTGTTCGAATTCATAGACTTTAGAGACAAATTCAAGAAATAAATGATTATGTTTTCAGTATTATTTAATTAATTGATGGTACCCATCCATATGTTTAAGAATATTTTGTAATATAATTTGTCAAATCTTTTTAAGTTAAGCACATCAACTGAATCCCTAGAAACCGAAAAAAACATTGTTTATAATAAACTGGCGAACTTGTATAGCTGCGTATAAATATTTCGACAATTTCGAAAAATGATACCTGGAAAAAATTGCAGATCCCTGGCAAAAACCTGGTATTTTTCCGGTAATTTTTTTCCAGGATTAGAGTAGACACCCTGTCTAGAAAGAACAGTCAATCGTTTACATAATATATTTTTTAGATGGAACATGATGTGGAAGTCATTAATGAAGACGGAAGGCCGAAATCGTTCAAAATTACGATGAACAAAGTCAATGAAATCGACCTTAAATGGCTGAAGAATGTGAGAAGAGGATATCCAGAAGGCGAACGAGATATCATAAGTGTACAAGCTTTAGATATCATTTTACGACAGGCTCCTTATCAAAACTTAAATGTCACGCCGGTAATTATTTTAGCCTCCTGACTCCATACAGTGGTTTAAATCTAGAATTCATTATTCATACTTAATTATTTTCCGTAATTCGTTACGATTCTTGATGTTCTTTATTTAAATGCTTCACATTAAATACGCATTATCCGATTTTTAAATTTGTAGTTGTGTGAAATTTTACATAAAATATTGTGGCATTATTGGCCATTTCAGTTTTCTCAATTTTTGTCCTGAAATAAACTTATTATTGACCAGAACTAGTGCAACTGCACTCACAGAATAGAAATAATCCTATTAATATGTAACGCAATTATTATAAAAAATTACTAAATTGTCTTTTTCTCATAGAAAAAATGAATATAATTTAACATTTACTATTCTTATGAACATTATTATAATGTTAAGTTTTTCTTACAGTTGGATTGATTATCATGACGAGAACAGATTCACAATTCTTTTCTAAAGCATTTGTAATCTTCGAGGTTTATTAAGCATAAATAATATGAATTGTTCATAAAAATTTCTGTGAAAAAATGTCACAATCAGCCGTTTCCCCGTAGAAAAGAATGATTCTTTGCTTCAATTATTGTTGGAATTACGTTATCCGACAGTACGCTAATAGTGATTCTCAAACTGGATATGTGGTATTAAAAAAGTTTTCCAATTAAGGACATGTCCAACTTACCCCTGCAACTTATTGGTGCTGTTAGCTTAATTATGAAAATTCACCAATTTTCATACTAACTTATCCAGTTTAAGAACCATTATTAAGTTAATGTTGGATAATTTCAGTAAAAAAAAGTATTTTCTATGTAGAAATGATACTTTTAAGTTTATGGTTATAAAATGGTTTACAAAAATCAAAGATATTAATTCTGATGCAATATTGTTGGTTTATGGTCACAATTAAACCCATATCAACAATAATTGAAGAAAAAATAATTGTGTTCGACGGGGAAACGGCTGATTGGGAAATTTGTTTACATAAATTCTTATAAACAATACATTTTATTTATACTTGATCAAGTTCAATGTTTAAAAGTGCCTTTCAAGACAATTGTGAGAATTTGTTTATAATAATGTCAATAAAAAGAGTAAAGGTTAACGTATGTACATTTTTCCTATCCTTTTTGGTTGTAAATTCAACTGTTTTGTTGAAAATCCACCTTTTTGGGGTTGAAAATTCGGGATTTTTTAAAAATTTGTCTTGTTAATTTAAAAACTCACCTGTTTTAGTGGGAATTGCATGCAACAATTTTGTTAAAAAGTAATCTTTTTTTTGTTCAAAATTTAACTTTTTTCTTGAAAATTCGCCTTTTTGGGTTGAAAATTCGTAAGAAATTTACTTCTCGTTTCAAACTCATATTTTGATGTTAAAAAGTTAAACTAAAATCCTTCTTGGATGAAAATTCAAATGTTTTCGTTGTTGTTGAAATGTTGTTATTTTGATTCAAAAATTCATCTGTTTTAGTAGAAATTTAATCTTTCTTGGATACAAATGCAACTGGTTAACAGTTCAACAATTTTGTTCGAAAGTCATCCTTTTTGATTGAAAACTCAACTGTTTTGTTGAAAATTCGTCTTTTTGGGTTGAAACTTGAAGTATCTTTTTAGAAAATTTACTTCTTATTTAAAACTTATATTTTGATGTTAAAAAGTCAAGCTAAAATCTTTTTTGGATAAAAATTCAATTTTTTTAAATTTGTCTTTTGATTTAAAAGTTCATCTGTTTTAGTAGAAATTTCATCTTTCTTGGAGAAAAATGCAATGGTTTGGTTGAAAATTAATCTTCTTTGCTTAAGAATTCAACTATTTTGTTTCAAAATTTGATAGTTGAAAGTTGACTCATTTTGTTGAAAAGTGATCTTTTTTAATTGAAAATTCAATTGCGTTGGTAAAAGTTGAGCTACTTTGTTGAAAATTAATTTTTCTGACTAAAGGTTTATGTCTTTGGTTAAAAATTTAAGTATTTTGTACAGAATTAATTTTTTTGCTGAAAATTCATATTTTCTAGTTGAAATGCAATTTCTGTACAGAAAATTCGTCTGTTCGCTTAAAGGTTCAACAATTTCAGGTGAACTTTTTTTTCTTCCATGACTACAAAATCTTTATTTGTTAAAAATTCGATTTTTTGGTTTTAAATTCATTTTTTAAAATGATACTTCATCTTTTTTATATATAATTTAATTTTATTATATATATTTTTTATATATAATTTTTTATAGTAGAAAAAAGTTTGTTGTTGTTTAAAATAACTAAATTTGATAATTTTTAATTTGCATCTGAAATATTGTTTTATTCCGTTTATGGAAGATCTTATGTTAAAAATATTACACGATTGAAATGCCAGCATTTGAATGTTAATGGTCAGGAAAAATGAAATATTGGTCATGGAAAAATCAAAGAATTTTGGAAATGAAGTTTTCAACTTGCAAAGCATGTATTATCTTAAATACAAAAAATTTCCATTAATTTCAAAATTCATTGCGAATTACGGAAAGTAAACTATTATGAACAGTAAATTCCAGATATGAACCATTGTGCGCCATTATTTAAAATTTACGTTAATAATGAACTTAATAATAATATATTTTATGATTGTAGGTGGGAAGGTCTTTTTTCTCTCAGCCACGCGGTAGACCAGTCGATCTTGGAAATGGCCTTGAACTCTGGGTGGGTCTTTTCCAGTCAGCAGTTCTTGGTTGGAAGCCTTACTTAAACGTTGATGGTAATTTTCTCTTCCTCGCAATTTATTCCTTTGATGTCTGAATTATTGCTAACGATTTATATTTTATTATTTCTGGTATTCAGGAGTTTTGAAACATGGAGGATTTTCCTTGTCTTATTTTTTTTACTCACTGGAAGAGTTACGAAAATGAAATTCACATTAAATCAAAATTTTAATTCCTATTTTAACATCCAAGGGCTAATGATGAAAACCTTTCTTAATCTGTAATATTTATTCCTTTGATAAGGGTGCTGCATGAAGACCGAAACTTTGGTGAATTTTTGTAAATGTTGTTTCTTAAAATATTTAAAAATGATAGAAATAAAGAAATAGTAGAAAAATAAGAGGAGGCAGGGGTTTGGAAGTCGCCCCTCTTCCTCTTTCTTTATTATTTCTTAGTTTTAAGGAAGTATTTGCATGTGTGCTTGTCCAAATTTAATAGTCTTTGGTTCGTGGGATTGAAATTTTTGTAATTTCTAATAATCTTGTTAGTAATGTTTATTGGATTTTATTATAAATAAGTTGTGCAGAAATTATAGAGTTTGAAAAAATTGTTTATGTAATAAATGTTGAACAAATTTGTTTAAATAAAAACGAACAGATTTCATTGGTTAAGAAATTTCAGTTATAACGCTTAATTGAGTTTTAGAACCTTAGATAATTTCAAATTTAATTTGAACAATTTTTTCTGATGTTTAATTTTCACAGTTATGGTGAAAAGAATTTATCAGTTCTAAACAAAAATGTTCCACGCTTCATAGTTTAAATTATTAATTTATGGGAGTTTATCATTTTTATTTTTAAATTATTTAGATATTATTGGTGAAAATGACCGTCAACTTATTTTTTTATTGCAAATTTGATCAATTCTTAGTCGAAAAATATGTCCAATTATTTCAGATGTCACCCTATATAACATGAAATTCTTTAATTTTCAATGATATCGATTTGAAATTGATTTGAAATTGTCTTTTATAATTTTGTATTTTAAACCATTTCAAGCAGTTC
This sequence comes from Andricus quercusramuli, assembly GCA_932178445.1. Taxonomy (NCBI): domain Eukaryota; kingdom Metazoa; phylum Arthropoda; class Insecta; order Hymenoptera; family Cynipidae; genus Andricus; species Andricus quercusramuli. The sequence continues at coordinate 285,426 of CAKNXH010000355.1, forward strand.
AAATTTTAAAGCATTTAGTTTGGAAGGCCCGATCTTAAAATTGTTTACTTTTATAAGCATCTTATTAAAAATTATTTAAATTTGAATAATTTTAACGTAAAATCGATTGAAATGGAACAATTTTCACTTATAGACCTTCCAAATTCAATAAATGAAAACCTTTATAACGAGACAGTTTAAAATGTACACGTTTACAATACTTCAAATTAGAACAGCTTTTAAGTCAAGATTTTAAAATCGAAATCTTTAATAGTTAAACAGTTATGGAATTCAGGAGTAAACAATGCTAATTGTAAGAGAAGTGTTATAAATGAAACGTTTTCAAATTGTAAGCTTTAAAATTATATTATTCTTACTCAGAGGGTCTCAAAACCTGGAGATTTGATGAAAACTGGCGATGTCAAATTTTACATCGCCTTCTGGAGAATCTAATTAGGATGAGAATGTAAAAAATTGTCGGTTATTTTTTATAGTTTAAAAATTTCATTTTCTCACGAAAAACTAATATTTAAAAAAACTAGCTGTGAATTCAATCTCGAGTGTTTCCACTTTGTTTGTATTTATAATTATATGGTGCTCATTTCGCGAGCACTTTGCTTCCCGATAGCAAATGTATTTGCTTCCTCATAGAGGAAGCATTAGTTATTTTTTTCAATAATAGGCAAACCGAAGTCTTCATTTTGCTCAATTTAAAAATAGAAATTTACCAAAAATGAAAAATTACAGAATAATACAAAAATGTTTTAAATAACAAGACAAATCAGACAAATCAAATCTTGGGTTCGAAATAATAATTTTTTGAGCTGGAAAAGGGAAAGGAAAAGTTCTGTCGCACCCTATCCCTTTCCCAGCTTTACGATTTCTTCACAAAACTTGTCATAATATTACTCTATTTGAAAATTTATGATCAAAAAGTCTTTTCTATTCATGCATCAACTTTAAATTATGTCGATGAAAAAAGTTTTTCTGTTTGAACCTGATGATTCAGATATTATAAATGAGCAGAAGTTTTACTATGAAAAACCGTGTTTTCAAATATTATGCAATTTCACAATTTCCATAGTCTTCAATAAAATGTCTTAATATTATAGGTCAGTCGATTGATCTCGAATCAACACATATTTTCTGTTCTTGCATCAACTTTGAATTATGTTAATGAAAACAGTTTTACTATAAAAAAACGATTTTCAAAATATATAAATTACCATAACTTCCCTACTCTTTGATAAAATGCATTATTATTATAGGTCAATGGATTCGTTTCGAACCAACGAATCTTTTATATCCTTGCATCAACTGTGAATTATGCTAGTGAAGAAAGTTTTACTATAAAAAACCGATTTTCAAAATATATAAATTACCATAACTTCCCTACTCTTCAATAAAATGTATTAATATTATA
>CAKNXH010000355.1:299799-316022 GCA_932178445.1 Andricus quercusramuli
TACAATTTCTAAGATTTCGAAAAGATTTCAATGATTTCAACAGATTTCAGTGCTTTCACAGAGGTTTCAATGATTACGAAAAGATTTCGAAGATTTCACAATAATTTTACAGATTTCTAAAATCTCAAAAGGTAAAGATTAAAAATATTTTTTCAAATTTCAAAGATTTCAAAAAATTTCATAGATTTAAAAGAGTTTACAATTTCTAAGATTCGGAAAATTTCAAAAGATTCCACAAAAATTCTAAAGACTTCGATAGATTTTAAAGATTTTACCATTTTTAAGATTTCGAATAAATTTCAATGATTTCACTATGATTTCAAAATATTCCAAAAACATTTCAAAGATTTTAAGAATTTCTATAGATTTTAAAGATTTTACAATCTCCAAGATTTCGAAAAAATTTCAAAGATTTCAAAAGATTTCCGTATATTTTAAAGATTTTACAGATTTTAAAAGATTCCTCAAACATTTGAAATATTTCCATATATGTTTAAAAGATTCAACAATTATTAAGATTTCAAAAACATTTCAAAGTTTTCAATGATTTCGAAAAGATGTCAAAGATTTAAAAAGAATTTCCAAAGATTGCAAACATTTCTTTAATTTAAAAGGTTTTACAATTTTGAAGATTTTGGAAAGATTTCAGAGGTTTTACAAAGGTTTCGATGATTTCGAAAAGATTTCAAAGATTTCATAAAGAGTTGACAGATTCCTAAGATTTTAAACATTTCACAACGATTTAAAATATTTCCATAGATTAAAAAGATTTCACAATTTCTAAGAGTTTAAAAAGACTTCAAAGCTTTCACAAAGGTTACAGTGTTTTTGAAAAATTTTCAAAAGCTTTCACAAAGCTTTACAAAATTTCAAAGGTATCAAAAGATTTCAGAAACTTCTTACAATTTCTCAGATTTCTCAAAAATTTCATAGATTTAAAAGGTCTTACCATTTTTAAGATTTCGATCAAATTTGAAAGATTTCCACAGATTTCAGAGATTTCATAAAGATTTTACAGATTACTAAGATAATTAAGAGTTTAAAACATTCCACAAAGATTAAAAATATTGGTCAATTTCTAAGATTTCCAAGGTTTCAATTATGTCGAAAAGGTTTTAAAGATTTCACAAAAATTCCTATAGACTTAATAGGTTTTACAGATTTCTAAAATTTCTAAAGATTCCACAAAGATTTTGAAGACTTCCATGGATTTGAAAGATTTTACAATTTCTAAGATTTCAAAATTATGTCAAAGGTTCGACGGATTTCAATGATTTCACAATAGCTTGTATACCAGATTTCAAATGTGATCATTCCCTCGATAAATTCCAAAGCAAAAATTAGTTTTCATATTAAATCGTGAACATTTTTTAGGTGGCAGCAAGTCACGATCCAAAGGCCTTCAAGTACCACATCGAAATTAGATTGCAGCCTCCAAGGGCTGAGATCATTCAGCATTTAGAAGAGATAATGATTATCCAGCTGAAAACTTTCTACCAAAAAACGGGATATAAACCAAGGCGAATCATCTTCTACAGGTTTGTGATTTATTTCGACAAACTTTGAGAGAGAGGATCAGAATATGATAAAATTATTGTATATCTTTTTGTCTAGGGATGGAGTCAGCGAGGGACAATTTCCTCAGGTAATGCACCATGAACTGACGGCGATCAGGAATGCCTGCAGAAAAGTGGAGCCAGGTTACGAGCCTCCGATTTCGTTCTTTGTTGTCCAAAAGAGACATCATATTCGTCTTTTCCCCGCTGACTCAAGGAATAGCGATGACAGGAACGGAAACGTCCAGGCTGGAACGATTGTTGATTCGGAAATCACCCATCCGTCGCATATTGACTTCTACCTTGTGTCACACGCCAGCATTCAGGTATAATAAATCTGAATAATTTAAAAACCATTTAAGATGTTTTCAGGACTCGAACTCCCCACACTATTCGTACGATTTCACACTTTTCACCGATGATACTATTTTTTTAGTACTTTAAAAAAAGTGACATGAAAGACACTATTTTCTCACAATGGTCCGCTAATGTCACTATTTCTCTAGTTTTCCTTAAAAAATATTTATCAACTTCTTCGCTAATTTGCCACTAATTGTCTCAATAGCTGATTAGGGACCGTCCAAATTTTGCAGTCTCAAGTCAGAAACATGAGCTTTTAACAAAGCAGCTGCATTTTCAACTAAATAGTTACATTTTTAACCAAAAATATGAATTCTCAACAAATCACGTAAATTTTCCATAAAACAGTTGAATTTTCAGGGTGTCCAGCGACCTGGAAAATCTTGAAAACTTGGAATTCTCCTTCAATTTTGTTTAAACCTTGAAAACCTGGAAATCTCCTTGAATTTTTCACGAGAACCTTGAATTTGAATTTTTTCTTGATTTTAAAACAGTTATTTTTTTGAAATGTGAACAGTAATTAAAACCTTTTAGTCTATTATGAAAGAAACATATCGTTTAGAAGAAATATTGCTACTGAAAAGTTTTTTTAATATCAAGATATAATTTATCTTTTGTTTATTAAAGGGATTTCAAGGTACTTTTTCTATACTGGTGGCAATGGTTTTATAGATTGCAATTTAATATTTAATATTATTGATTTTGATATTGTGCATAATTCTATAAGTTTTTAATTTCTTGCCCGCTAATATAGAATTTTAATGAATACATTTTTTGTGATATTAAATTTGCAAATTATACAAATTATTAGTTGAAAATTTCTATGTTAATTCAGTTTCAGAATTAGAATCAGCCATGGCCATAATATTTGAAATAATTTAATGATTTCAACGAATACAAACGGTTTCACAAACAATGATTTAAGAAAGATTTCACAAATATTTAAAAATATTTCACAAAGATTTCGAACAATTCAGAAAGATTTCAAAGATTTCGAACATTTCACAAAGATTTCGAAGATTTAAACATTTTCAAAAAGGGTATAGTAAACCAGATTTCTACGATTTCAAAAATTTTCAAAGATTCGAGACGACTTCAAATTTTTGTAGAAGATTTCACAAAAATTTCAAATATTTTAAGGATTTAAAATTAATACAAAAGACTTCAGAAGCATTTCACGAATATTTCAAAAAATTTGGAGAAGTTTCATTAAGTTTTTAAAATTTTCAAAGATTTCAAACAGTGTACAGTATACCAGATGTCAAAAATTTCAAAACAGTTCAAAGATTTTAAACGATTTCAACATTTTTCAGAAGATTTAAAAAGATTTCACAACGATTTTTAATATTTCAATGATTTGAAATAAAAACAAAAGATTTCAAGAATATTTCAAAAATTTGAAACGATTTGAAATTTTTTTTAAAGATTTGAAAACGATTTAAAATATTTTCATGATTTCAAATTGATACAACCGATTTCACAAATATTTCATAAATGTTTCATAAAGATTTCAAAAGAATACAAAATTTTCAAAGGATTTTAAATATTTCAATGATTTCATATAAATGCAACAGATTTCACAAAGATTTCAAAAGAATACAAGAATTTTAAACATTTCAAAAAGATATAAACCACATTTCAAACATCTCAAAACATTTTAAAGATTTTAAGCGATTTAAAAATTTCGTAAAAGTTTTCACAAAGATTTCAATGATTTCAACAAATACGAAAGATTTCAGAAAGATTTTACAAATATTCCAAAAACAGTACACCAGATTTCAAAAAATGTCAAAGATTTTAAACGATTTCAAATTTTTGAAGAAGTTTTCAAAAGATTTCACAAATCTTTCAAAGAATTATTGAGGCTTTCATAAGGTTTCAAAACATTTCAAAAGTTTTAAACGATTTCAACATTTTTTTAGAAGATACAGTACACCAGATTTCCAAGATTTGAAAACATCGCAAAGATTTTAAACGATTTCAAAAGGTTTCAACAAATTGGAGAAGATTAAAAAAGTTTTCAATGATTTCAAATGAACACAAAAGATTTCACAAATATTTAAAAGATTTCATAATGATTCCAAAAGATTTAAAAACATTTCAGAAGGATTTCAAGGATTTCAAAGATTTTACAGAATTTTTAAACATTCCAAAAGATTTTTGATGATTTCGCAAAGATTTTAAATACTTCAACAGATTGTAACGAATTCACAAAGATTTCGAAAGCTTTCTTTGAAAACTGTTGTCCAATAAAAAATTAAATGGCTCATTTTTTGCATGTGTAAAAACGGTTATTTCATTATTTGATGTAAAAAAATAAACCTGGAAAAACTTGATTCCTTCACCTGGAAAAGACCTTGCATTTTTTTTCTAAGAATCGCTGGACACCCTGATTTTCTACCAAATCGTAGAATTCTCAAGCAGTTGCATTTTCAGTTAAATTTTCTATCTGAAGATACTAATTTTCGACAAAAAAAAATCAATATTTGATATTTAATCCAAAAATATTCTTATTTTAAATAAACAAAAGTTGAATATGTCCAAAAAAGACGAATTTTCAACAAAAATATGTCTCAACTAAAACAGATTAATCGAATACTTATATTCTCAGTTGAAAAAATTAATTTTCAATAAAAAGATAACGAATTTTCTATGAAACTGTTGAATTTTCAAGCTAAAGAGACGAATTCTCTGCAAAACATTTGCATTTTCAACTTGGAAGTTCAAATTTTCAACAAGATACATAAATTCTTGCCAAATAGTTGACATTTCTACCAGAAAGACGATTTTTCAACAAAAATAAATAAATTTTTAATGTTCAAATTTTGATTAATGTCCAGTTCATATTTTCTTCATTTCTAAAAATTTGTAAATGAATAATTGAATTCTTAAACTAAAAAAGATCAATTTTTAACCAAAAATGGGGTAGTTAAACTTTTATTGAGGGCAATCAATTTAAAAAATTTTTAAATGAATTTGTTTTCCAAGATAGTTTAATTTTGTACATTTTGTACAAATTGTTAAATTTTCAAGACAAAAAGACGAATTTTCTATAAAAAAAAGTTTAATTTTAAAGCCGTGAATATGAATTTTCAACAATAAACTTGTTGTTTAATTGAGGTTATTGTATTAAACAAAGATAGACAAAGTGGAATGTATACGAGAACACGTTTGATTCTTAGATCGTGTGTGAATGAAAAGAATAAAAACAATGAAACGCGTAACATAAGGTATCAATATGAACTATATTGATACATCGCAAATTAATCGATGAGATTACTTCAGACCCGTGTTGACAATTTAAAATTAACATACAACAAAACTTAATTTACAACAAGACAGTAAAATTTTCAATAAAATAGTTAAATTTTCAGTTAAAAAAAAATACTTTTAACAATAAAATAAAACGAATTTTCAACTAAGATTATGAATCTTCAACGAAAAAAATTAATCTAAAATCTAAAAAGATGAATCTTCAACGAAGAATGTAATACTAGATGTATCAACAAAAAAGATTTTAATTTAAACTGAAAAACAGTTAGATTTAACCAATGAAAACGAATTTCCAACAAATTACTTTAATCCTCACCTAAAACAGATTAATTTTCAACCAAACAGTTGCATTTTTAACAAAAAAATTACTTCCTACCAAAAAATACGAATTTTCAATAAAATACATCAATTTCCAATCAAATAGTTCAATTTTCTCCAAAACATGATTTTTCGACAAAATTGTTCAATTAAAACCAATCAGTTAAAGTTTCAACAAAATAGTTAAACTTTCGGTTAAAAAAAAAATAACTTCTAACTAAATAAAACACGAATTTTCAACTAAAGTTATAAATCTTCAACAGAAAAAATGAACTTTCAAGAAAGTAGTTTAACTTTCAACTGAGGAGTTGATATTTCATAAAAAAAGATTTAATTTTAAATTAAGAGTCAGTTGGTTTTAACCAATTAATATTTAACCAGGCTTTTGTATTTTTGACCAAAAAAGACTAAATTTCTACTGAAAGAGATTTTCAATAAAAAAAAAAGATGTTAGTGAAGAAGAAAAAAATGACAGATTGTTCAAATCAAACAAAAAAGACGAACTTTCATCCAAAAATAGTTGGATTTTCTTATTGGGTTCTATTGATTCAGTTCGCATTTAAGTGGAAAATATGAAAAAGAGAAAGACTAAGGCTTGCGATAAATAAATGGGAATTTTTATCATTTATAGGCTAAAGAATAACATTTTAAATATACATTGAAGTTCATTGTTAAGACTTGAACAATTTTATGACACAATTTTTTTAAATTTGCGACACTATTTACACTATTTATGATCTCAAACGTGAGTCCGAGGCTTGTACTTTAATAAACTCTCTCTCATTAGAGACTTTACGATATTTAATTATTTCTTCTTCAATTTTAGGGAACGGCGAGACCTACTAAGTACAGATGTCTTTGGGATGATAACAAGATGAGTGAGGACGAAATTGAGCAACTCACTTATTATCTTTGCCACATGTTTTCAAGATGCACTCGATCTGTCAGTTATCCGACTCCGACATATTATGCCCATCTCGCGGCTTTCAGGGCAAGAGCGCTGACACAAGAGTAAGTATAGTTAAACTAAGAGGTTGACCACTCGATTTTTGATTGTAGGGGAAACCACCCTACAGTAGATAGGGAAAAAATCAACAGCATTTAACTGCATCAGTTTCCAAAAATAAAGAAAGATGATCATTGTTAAATAAAGCTTACATATTCAATTAAGTATTCTTATAGAAAAAAAAAGATCACGAAATTAATTAATTAGCTGCATTAAACATTTTTATTAGACCAGGTCAAGGGTACGATTTTGACACCTTTGTCCATCAATAAATAATCTTTTCTGGTATTGCTCCTGGGCAAGTTAGAATACTCAATTCTGGATAATTATAATTTATCATTAGTATACTTACAATTAAAATCAATTTATTGAGTAAATAATAGTTGAAACTACGATTATTTTGCAAAAAACGCAAATGTTTAAATTATTGACATTTTTTTATCTCTGATATTTCGTAAGGTTGGTGCGATTGGTACAAGATGTTTAATCTTCATACAATTTAACCTGATTTGCGATGACAGAAAAGTGCAGCTTTTTTACGTACCTTAATCCAAAAAATTATATCTTTTCCGAAAGGCTCCTTGAAACACAATTAAAATTTATGAGCTTTTTAATAAATAATAATTTACACTATTTTCTCAGTTTATCATTTGAAATAATTTGAATTTAAAAACTTCACAAATCAAAATAAACAAACAAACACTACCTTTAATTTAATTAAAACAACTGCGAGACAGTCGCAGAGCTGCCAATTTCGACAGAGACATTTCTTGTAATTTTCCGATTATCTACTGTTGGTATCTACTGTTGGAAAATGTAATATCCAAGAAGGGAACGTACCGATACTACGTGACGCGTTTTTCTTTTGTTTATATCGTTGTATCCTCATTAACTGCATGGAAATTTTATTCTTATCTTTATTTAAACAAAAGAAAAACGCGTCACGTAGTATGCGTACGTTCCCTAAAATGTCCTTAAATATTTATAAATATTGAAGAAAAAACACTTTGTATTTATAAATATTGTTCATTAAACTTCAAGCTTTGATTCTAATGTATAAACATGGCATGCAAATGTTTCATTAACTTAAAAAGTATGAACGTATGAATAAAGAAGAGGTGACATTTTTTTCAGGTTAAAAATAAATTTTTTGCTCTCACGCATTAATTAATTATAAAATTTCAATAAAAGTTCGTCAGAAGATATATTATACTTGTTGAAACGTTATACTAACAAAAGTAATGAACATTTGTTGTCAGTTTTCCAGTTAATTAAGATTATCTACTGTAAATCATTATCTACTATAGGGTGGTTTCCCCTATACCCAGTAGGGTGGTCCAACAATTTTTTTTTCGAATTTTTATGGGGACACCCCAGAAATTCGTTCGAATCCACACAAAAATAAATCCATTTTTTTTTGTTTTGAAAAAAAAAATGATATTTAGGGGTGCCGCAAGCCCCATGAAATTTAACATGTATTTCCCATAAGAAAAAAAGACGTTTTTGTAAATCTTATTCAGAATGCTCAATATTATCTCAATCGAGTTGAAACTCTACATTTCTCTTCACAATTAGCCATAGGATACGAATAAAATATCACTTTTCAAATGTCACCCCCATAAGTCGGTTTTATAGGGTCCCTAAAACACCCCATAAATGAAAAAATGGGTTTGGCGAGTTTTTCGCGGTAATTATGTAAAGAAAATTAATTGTTTAAACAATTTATTATGATTATTAATAATATTATATTTGAGTAGTGCTAGAAAGATGCGTTTTTTTTAAATTTCTGGCTTTTTGTCCAATTTTCATTTGGACTGAAGTAATGATGAATTAAAGTTAACAAAATAATTGTTTAAACAATTCATTATCATTGTTAATAATATTCTCTTTGCTTAATTGGTAGAATGTTGCGGTTTCTTCTGAAATTTTCAAATGTTTGTCTATTTTCCATTAGGCGGTTTTTGGGCAATTTTTACCTTTATGGTCTTTTTTCACTTAGTGAAGTAATAATTAATTAATGTCAACAAAAAAGTTGTTTAAACCATTTAATATTGATGACTGCCTCTTGTCCAAAATAGCTTTTTTCTTTAAATTAATTTTTTTCAAGCATTGGGAAAAGAGCATAAATATACCATTAGAAAAATTGTTTTTGTTGTTGTTGACTTATTATTTGTTCATAAATAAAAAAGCGATGCAAAGTTAAAGATTTCAGGAAAAAACGCCACTTTCTAGCATTTATCTAAGAAAAGATAGTTGTAAACAATATTAAATTGTTTAAACAACTTTTTTGATAACTTTAATTAATTACTACCTCACTAGAGTTAAAAAAAGGACAGAAAGGTAAAAATCGCCGAAAACCCGCAACTATCAGGCACTGATATAGATGAAGATAGTCATAAAAAATAATAATTTGTTTAAACAATTATTTCGGCCAAATCTAATTAATCATTAAGTCACGCCTAATGAAAAATAGACAAACAGTTGAAAATATCAGAAAAAAACGCAACATTCTACCAATTAAGCAAAGAGAATATTATTAACAATGATAATAAATTGTTTCAACAATTATTTTGTCAACTTGAATTCATTATTACTTCACTCCAATTGAAAATTGGACAGAAAGCCAGAAATTTCAGAAAAAACCGCATCTTTCTAGCATTATTTAAATATAATATTAAAATAGTAATAGCAAATTGTTTAAAAAAATTAATTTTCTTGACTCTAGTTAATTATTTAACTTATCCTAATTGAAAATTTGACTAGAAGTGAATTTTTTTTTAAACTGCAATTTTGTAGCATTTTTCTAAGAGAATATTATTAACATTAATAATAAATTGTTTAAACAATCACTCCTGTTAACATCGATGAATTATCACTCTCCTCTAATTTAAAATTGGACAACAAGAGGGAAATTTTTTAAAAAACCGCGTCTTTCTAACTCCATTCGAGGAGAAAATTGCTAAAAACAATCATAAATTGTTTAAACAATTTATGTGAACATCCAATTATCAGTATGAAGTGGTCTTTTATGTGCCAGAAACAATGTTCATTGAAAAAAACACCAGAAAAAGTCATAATTAGCGCGAAAAACTCGCGAAACCCATTTTTTCACTTATGGGCTTTCTTTGGGACCTTATAAAACAGACTTATGGTGTTAATATTCAAAAAGTGATATTCTATTCGTATTCTGAATAAGATTTACATAAACTTCTTTTTTTCTTATGGGAAATACGTGTTAAACTTCATGGGGCTTGCGGCACATCTGAATATCATATTTTTTAACAAAAAGAAAATGGATTTATTTTTGTGTAGATTCGAACAAATTTCTAGGGTGTCCCCATAAAACCGCCAGTCCTCGACCTTTATATTATATAAAAAATATTAGGGTTTTTTAAATTTTTAACAAAAAAGTTACCTTTTAATCAAGAAAGATAAATTTGCAATCAAGAACGATGAATTTTCTACCATAAAATATTAATTTTCAATCCAAAACGATTAAAATTCAATCAAATGTTTGAATTTTCAATACAATACTAATTTTTTAGAAGACAGGTGAATTTCCATCAAAAAAGTTCATTTTCAACCAAGAAAAATGACCTTTCTACCATGAAAGATGAATATTCAATAAAAGAGTAAAGTTTTCAACTAAAAAGTTGAATTCTTTAGAAAATAATGGACTCTTAAATCGGAAAAGATGAATTTTTAGCGAAAAAGATAATTTTCAATCAATAAAGATGAGTTTTTAACAAGATAGTTGAATTCCCAACCAAAAAGTTGAACTTTCAACAAACAAGAATAATTTTCTACTCAAAAGGACTACTTTTTAACCAAATACATGAATTTTCTACAAAATAGCTTTGTAGAAAATTTATCTTTTTTAGTATAAAATTCAACTATTTGGTTGAAAATTCATTTTTTTTGTAGAACGCAATCCTCTTGGTTCGAAATTCAACAATTTGGTTGGAAATTTATGTGCTTTGTTGAAAATTCATCCTTTGGGTAAAAATTTAATCCTTTTGGTTAAAAATGCAACGGTTAGGTTAAAAGCTAATATCTGCTTTAGTTGAGGATTAAACTGGTTTATTTAAAACCACGAAGTAGTATAAGGAGACCCCACTCCCATGCGGTCTTTGGAAAATTCGGACGCGTAGATTAGAATTTAGTTAGTTTGCATCGCTCGCGGCGCCTCTTGCGGAAAAGCGTTGAAATACATGATTTACAAATGGCGGCACCAATGGTGTGAGCCAGTGTGAGCCATTTTATTGAAATTAACTGTTGTTCTAAATAAAAATTTTCAATATTTTTTAATGAAATATCAACTATCACATTTTTTTCTTGAAAATTAATCTTTTTGGTTGAAAATTAATTTCTCTACTTGGAAATTTAACTAGTGTATTTTCGGTAGAAAATTGATTTTTTTAGTTGAAACGTCAACTATTTGGTTTTAAATTTATATATTTTGATCAAAATTCGTCCTACGTAGTAGAAAATTTTACTATTTGGTTGATAATTTAGGATTGTGTTCAAAATCCTTTTTTTTTGGTAAAAAGTCAATTTTTTGTTAAAAATGTAACTGTTTGGTTGAAAATTTGTGTAATTTGTTGAAAATTCATCTTTTTTTGGTAGGAAATTAATCTTCTTGCTTGAATATTCAAGTATTCGGTTAAAAATTGATTCCATTTGTTAAAAAGTCGTATTTTTTTTTTTGGTAGAAAATCAATCTTTTTGGTTAATAATTCAACTATTTGGTTTCAAGTTGATATATTTTATTGAGAATTCGGCTACTTTTTTTATAAAATGTTGGTAGAAAATCATTTTTTTCTGTTAAAAATGTAACTGGTAGAAAATTAAACTGGTTTTGATTACAAATAATACTTTTTAGTTGACACAAATATTAAATATTACCTTTTTTGTTGAAAAATCGTTTCTTTTTGTTAATAATTCATTTTTATAACTGAAGATTTGACAATTTCGTGTAAAATTCAACTGTATGGTTTAAATGAACGTTTTTGTTGAAAATTAATTTTTTTGTTGAAAATTTATATTTTTGGAATAAAAATACAACTGCTTCGTAGAATACTTCTCATTTTGGCTGGAAAATTTCAGCAATTTAGTAGTAGAAAGTTCATTTATTTGGTAGAATATTCAACTGTTTTGTAAAAAATTCGTTATTTTGTTCTTAAGAATTAATTTTTTGTTGAGCATTTATATTTTTTGGTTAAAAATTTAACTATTTGGTTGAAAATTAACATAATTTGTTGAAAATTCTTCTTTTTTGATAGAAAATTAATCTTCTTGGTTGAAAATTCAACTATTCGGTTAAAAATTTATTTACTTTGTTAAAAATTCGTATTTTTAAGTAGAAAATCAATATTCTTGGTTAAAATTAAATTATTTGTTTCAAAGTGGATATGTTTTGTTGAGAATTTGTCTTTTTGGTAGAAAATTAATATTCTTATTTGAAAATTCATCGTTTAAATTGAAAGTTCAAAATTAAAATATTTAGTTGAAACTTTAACTGGTTTGTAGAAATCTCGTCTTTTTGGTTGCAAAATTCAACATTTTGGACAATTTTTATTTATTTTTTTTAAATCTTGGTTGAAAACTCGTTTCTTTTATATTTGAAAGTTATCTCTTTTGGTAGAGATTTAATATTTTTGTTAAAAATTCAACTATTTGGTTGAAAATAATTGTTGCTTGGTTGAGGATTCAACTATTTTGTTGAAAATTCTTGTTTTCTGGTTCAATTCAACTGTTTTTGATTTAAAATAACAATCTTTCCTTGGATATTGTTTGTTCAGAATTCATCTTTTCTGGTTGAAAATTCAATTACTTTGTTAAAAGTTGAACTACTTTGTTAATTCATAAGAAAGAGTAAAATTTTATCAAATTTCCCCTCCTTTTGTTGCAATGAACAAGTTTTTAAATTATGTAATGTTATGTTTCAAATATTAAATTAGTTTTCCTTATATAAACAAAGTAAACCATTTTTTCAAATTTTGGTGTAAAGAAGAACTACCTCTTTTACTTGAAAGTGAAAAAAAGTATTCACCAATTGCTTTTTTTTCAGTGTTAATATCGACGTCAACAACCTGGAGAATGAGCAAAAAAGGAAGTTGACAATCAAGGAGGATTTCTTGAATAATCCAATGTTTTTCGTCTAGAGTTCGTGAAGGAGGAAAAGAAATATATATATTTATATCAGCATCGGAATAATCCACTGCTTTAATTTACATATTATTATTATTATGCTTGTTTGGAAAATTACATTCAATATTATTACATGCTGAAAGTATAGAGAAGAATGTGATCTAAACTTAGTAAGTAGTTATATTGACTGATAAAGTTTAAGCACTACTTCTCCATTTTGTATTACGTTATGATTTTTACGCATTATGCTGTGCATATGTATAATCCATAGTTCAGCAGTTTTCTTAATTATTGCGTAATTCGTTTTCTTTTGTTTTTTGAGATTTGTATTTAATATAATATTTTTAAATGCACTTGGTTTTTTGTATTATTCCCTTATCGGCAATTTAATAAGGAGATATTGGAAACGTTAAGGCCGTGTAATAATAATATCCAATTCCTATCCTACCGACATTTTTTTGCTACAATTCACGTCCACAAAAAATTGGGATATGGAAAAAATAAAAAAATTAAATTTGTTTTTTCGATACAGAGATTTAGGATCATTTAAATATTTTTAAAAACTTGAATGTTAGATCATAAAATGTATACACAATTTTAGTCGCTTAAGCGCTTACAATTTCAAATTAAAAGTGGTCTAATAATTGAATAATTTTCGGTTCTTAATTTGGCGAATTTCGATTGTGCAAAGTGCTCATTTTTTTTAATAGCTAATTTTTGAACTTTTTAATTTTAATTCACTTTACATTGAAAATGTTTAATCTTCCACGTTAGATATGTACAATTTATACATAGTCTTTTTAACTTCGAGATTTGTCTAGTTTTAATTATATTCCTTTGTTAATTTTAATTATACAATTTAAGAATTTATATGGAAATATGTCTAATTTTTAAGGTTTTGTTATTATAACTATTTCACTTCAAATACTTTACATTTTTAACAGTTTTGTTTAAAAGTATTAAATTTTGAATTATAATAATTTTGATTTTTAAGCGCTTCAAATTTAGAATTTTTCCCATTTATAGATTTGTTAATTTGAAGAAAATATTTTTTGAGCCCTTATTATTTTTCTACATTTATAGATTCCTCAATTTGGGGAAAATCATTTTTGAAGCCATCATTATCGTTCTAAAAAGTTATGCAAATATTTAAAATTAAATTTCACAAAAGTATGATTTTAAACATCTGTGTTTGAAATAATTAAATTTTAAATTATATTAATTTTGGAATTTAAAGCGCTATTAATTTTGAATTGCTCCACATTTATAGATTCGTCAGTTTCGAGAAAATCTTTTTTGAAGCCTTCATTATTATTTCAAAAAGTTATGAAAGTGTTTCAAATTTAATTTAAATACAATTTTAAACATTTGTGTTTAAAATTAGTCAATTTTGAATCGTATTATGTAGAATTGTTAGCGCTTCAAATTTATAATTGTTGCGCTCTTATAAATTCGTCATTTGAAGAAAATCTGTTTAAAGCCTTAATTAAAATTATAAAAAGTTAGATAAGAATTTGAAATAAATGTAAAGTATAATATAATTTCAAACGCTCAATTGCGCTCTCATAGATTCTTAAATTTGGAGAAAATCTGTTTTGATGCCTTCATTGTCAATCTAAAAAGTTACAAAAGAACTTGAAAATAAATTTAAACTATAGTATAATTTGTACATTTTGAGAAAATCTTGTTTGAAGTCTTCATTATTATTCTAAAAAGTTATAAATTAATCTGAAATTAAATTTAAACTATAATGTAAGTATAAAAATTTTTGTTTAAGATTAGTCAATTTTCAATTATATTAATTTTGTTTTTTAAGCGCCTCAAATTTAGAATTGCTCCACATTTATAGATTCGTCAATTTCGAGAAAATATTTTTTGAAGTTCTAATTAAAATCATAAGAAGTTATAAAAGAATTTAAAATAAATTTAAACCATAATGTAATTTTTAAACTTTGTGTTCAAAAATATTCAATTTTGAATCATGTTAATTTTGAAATTTAATTACTTCAAATTTAGAATTGCTGCACATTTATAGATTCATCAATTTGAAGAAAATCTTTTTTGAAGCCTTCATTATTATTCTAAAAAGTTATAAAAGAATTTGAAATAAAATTTTAATTAAAATTTACTGTTAAACATTTGTGTTTAAAATGATTGAATTTTGAATGATATTAATTTTTAATTTAAAACGCTTTCAATTTTTAATTGTTCCACATTTATAGATTCGTCAATTTCGAAAAAATATTTTTTGAATCCTTAATTAAAATTATAAAAAGTTATAAAAGAATCTGAAATAAATTCAAACTATAATATAATTTTAAACTTTTATATTTTTCTAAAATAAAAAAAGATTTTTCAACAAAATAATTTTTTTTCAAGCAAAAAGATTACTTTTCTACCAATAAAGACGAATTTTTAATGAAAAAGATCAATTTTGAACGAAAAATGGGAAAGTTACGTTTTGCATAAAAAAAGATCAAATTTCTACTAAAAGAGAAATGAATTTTCATCAAAAGAAGTACATTTTCTACAAAGAAAGATTTTTCAGTCAAAATAGAAAAAAAATTTCAACAAAATTGTTGAATTTCAACCAAAAAGTTCACTATCAACCAAAATAATAAAATATGTAACTCACAAAGAAGAATTTTCAACAATTTCAAAATTTGAAAGTTCAAAAACTTCTCTTTTTTTTCGGTCTTACGGTCCAATAAATAAATAAACATTTAAAAATAAACAATTGTTGTTGTTAAGAAATCGTTTTATTCTCTTCAACGTTTCGGCTCTCACTGCGGGCCTTCATCAGGAAAAATTGTGTCATTTCTGTCGTTAAAAAATTGCGTCGTGTCAAAAAATAGATACATATTTAAAGTCAATCATTTTATGACTAAAAAAGGTTCCATACGGTGAATATTTAAATCTCATGTCGAAATAGTTAAGATAAAAGAAATTATGAGCCTCACAAAAATATTATTTTGAGCGGCTCCAAACTCATTAAATTACATTTTAAAGCAGATGAAATTAGGACGATGACAAACCAGACAGGAACAACTTGGGATCTCGCTCCAAAAAGTTGATTTAGATAATTATAAATTTTCAACAAAACAGTTTTTTTAAACAAAATCACGAATTTTTTCTTAAAATAGTTGAATTTTCACACAAAAATATGAGCCAAAAACGATCAATTTTCAATCAATAATGGAATACTTAAACTTATAGTTGGAAAATTATTTTCCAAACCGGAAGAACACGAATAATAAATTATTAATTTTCAATTGAAAAAATTAATTTTCAACAGCAAAACAAAAAGAGGTTTTCAACCAAAAAGATAATTTTTCAATTAAAGTGATGAAACAACAAAAAATGATTCCCAAAAGGGATGACTTTTTAATAAAATTGTTGAATTTGCAACCAAATAATAAAATTCGTAACCAAAAGCATAATCTTCAAGAGGAAGCAACTTTTTATTTATTTATTTGTATTATTTAATCTTGTAACATTTTTAGCGTATAGAATCTTTTATAAACGGAATATAACAATTTCAAATTAAAATTTTAAAAATT
>CAKNXH010000355.1:316032-357783 GCA_932178445.1 Andricus quercusramuli
AGGTTTTCCCCTCAGCAATTAGGTATCTTCACTTCAACCACCAGCTCGCTTCACTGCGTTGAATGCTGAGGGGAAAACATGGACCAAATGCATGGGATTCGGTCCACTTCTGCCCTATTTCGCTAATATCTTCGTAAAAAGTAATTTTTTCTAAGTAAATGTATTTGAAAAATAGTTTTTATTTTTCAATAACTATTTAATTAAATAATAAAATGATAATCATTGTCATTCATTACGAAGATATTACAGAAATAAAGTTTTGTCCCATGCATTCGGTCCATTGTAGCACTAAACGAAGTGAAGTTAGTTGGCCCAGGTTGTTTCCGATTAGGCGCGCGCTTCAAATTTAGAACTGCTCCACATTTATAGATTCGACAGTTTGAAGAAAATCTTTTTTGAAACCTCAATTAAAATTATGAAAAGTTAAATTTTTGAGAAACGAGAAATACCGAGCAAAGTTTAATCAGAATAATTAACTTATTTTTTCTGTTATAATTTAAATAAATATTGAATATCAAAATGCAAATTGGGGATGTTTAATAATAATTAATTAATTATGTACAACAATAAGACAATATTTGAAGCGGTTTGAATAATATATAATATAAATTACGATCGTAGAAATACCTAAGGGTTCTTCAACCCCTGACGCGTCCCTGACATTGTTGCAGCTGGGAAATAAATGCAGTTTAAATATGGCCGCCGACGTATGAATTGATGCCGGTTCCGCATCCGTATTTTCTCCTAAATTTCGCGTGTTTTTAATGAAAAAGTGTTAAAGGACATATGTGTGGCTTCAATTAATAAGTGAGTCTTACCTCCAGACATTTTTTTACGAAGAATATTAGTTGTTTCGAGTTGGAAATGTTATAATTTAATGTCGAAACCTTACCTCCATCCACAGATATTAACCCCTTTTAGAATTTGACAGTTGTCAAAAAATATTAATTTCTGAATTTTATATTTGAAAAATTCGTTTTTCGGATATGAACAACTTGGAAATTCAAAAATAGTGATATATGGTTTTTCAATCAACTGAAAAACTAAAATATGGTGCAAATATATATAATTTTCTTGTAATTAGTAAAATACGGTATGCGTGTATAAAAAATTGTGTACGTATCTCAAAACAAGTGTTTAATTTTTTCTTGTAATTTTTCAATGGAAGTACCGCAATTTGCTATCTAATCTATAAAGACCTTGCAAATAGTTGAAACTCTAAAAAGTCAACTGATATACGTATGAATATATTTTAAAGAGAAATGAAGGTGTTTCCAAGCAAAGAATTTCCTACAAATAAGAAAATAAACAGATATTTCAATCCCAAAATGTTAAAAACTGGAAGCTTTTTCCATTTTAAATATAGATTTTAGGTTACAAACCCTTTGAAATTTAAAGTTTTGTAAACTTTTGAGAAATGGCAATTGTTATTAAAAATTTTAAACTTCGTGTATGTACTTCGCGTTTTCTAATTTTATCATTTGCTCACATTAGAATAAAACCGGTAAATTAAATTTAGAACTTAAACCCGGTAAGAAAATTCAACTATATTTTTGGGTAAAAGTCCTTTCTGTTAAAAGGCTACTAAGTATGTTATATTTTTTGTTTGGAATTCATCTCGCTTAGTTAAAAATTCTATCTTTTTAAAAAAATTAATTCTTGGATCAAGGATTCAAAATTATACTTGAAAATACAACTATTTGCTTTTAAATGAACTTTTATGTTAAAAACTCTTCTGTTTTGTAGAAAATTCATCTTTTTGGCCGGATAATTCAACAATTTGGTAGAAAATTAAACTGTTTGGAACTTTTTGGCTGAAAAGATAATATTTTTGGGTTAAAAATTCAACTTTTTGTAGGTAATTCGTCCTTTTGGCTTTAAAATTAGATAATGTCTTCGAAAATTCATGTATTTTATTCAAAATTCATCTTTTTTGGTAGAACATTACTCTTGTTGATCGAAAATTCATCTTTTTGGTTAAAAATTGAACAACATTGTTGAAAATTCATTTTTTTTGTCAAAATTTTTTTTCTGACAATTTAACTATTCCATGTTTGGTTAAAACTTTATCCTGTATATTTTATAAGTGACAAATTCAACTATTTGGTAGAAAATTCGTGTATTTTGTTAAAAAGTTGTAGTTTTTATGAGTAGAAAATTAATCTTCTTTGTTGAAATTTCAACTTTTAGGGTGAAAATTAATCTATTTAGTAGAAAATTAAAATCTAATGTTAAAAAGTCGACTTTTTGGTAGAAAACTAATTTTGTTTGTTGAAAGGTCAACTTTTCAGTTGAGAATTCAACTATCTTGTTAACAATTTATCTTTCTTGATTGAAAATTATCTTTTCTGTTCAAAATTCATCTTTTCTGATTAAAAAATCCACTGTTTTATGAAACATTCGACTTTTTAGCTCGAAAACTTAACTTTTTTGTTGAAAATTCCTTTTCCATGGTGGATAATTCATCTTTCTTGGTTGAAAACGAACTTTTTTGATGCAAATTCAACTGTCTTTGAAAAAATTCGTCTTTTTTTTCCTGAGAATTTTACCATTTGGTTAAATCTCCAAATATTTTTTGGAAAACTCGTCTCTTTTACTGGAAAGTTAATCGATTTGGTTGTTAATGCAACTGTTTGGCTGAAAATTATTTTTGTTGTTGTTGAAAATTCATTCCTTTAGATTGAAAATTCATCTTCTACGGTAGAAGAGTCATCCTTCTTGGTTGAAAATTTATCTTTCTTGGTTGAAAATTAACTTTTTTGTTAAAAATTTAACTTTCTTCGAGAAAATTCGTCTTTTTGGCTTGGAAATGTTACTAGTTGGTTGAATTTTCAACTATTTTGTTGAAAACTCGTCTTTTTTACTGGAAAGTTCATATATTTGGTTGTTAATGTAAGTGTTTGGTTGAAAATTATTATTTTTTTTTTTTTGAAAATGCAATCTATTTCGTCTTGAAGTCTTCGGAATTTAAAGTTTTTCATATTGAATTCAACAGTTTATCTATATTAACTTTATTTAAAAGAATTTATAATCGTAAAATCCGTCCTTAGACAACAGCAACCTTACTTTCGGGGGGTGTCAAAAAAGCCCAAAATTTCTGACGTAGTTTGTGGATGGCCCATAAGTGGAAAAATTTTCCCTGTGACAAGAAAGTAGCTTGGCGCCGCCAGGCTCCCGTCAGGCTTCGACCATACAACTGGAAATTACAGTAAAATCATTTTATGCCAGACCCTGAATTTTTCTAGTTTTTAGTAGAAAACGCTATCTAATTACTTTATTTCATTCTATATCACTTGAAATTATGCAATTTTGAGTAAGTTCTATTTGAAATTGTTAAAAAATCCTTATGCGAACATTCGAAAATCTTATACATATCAAATTTTGTCTTGTGACTGATTATGACTTAATTTTCAAAATTTGTAACTTTTTCAAATTAAAAATAATTCGGCTTACAATGCCTAATCCTAGAATTTTTTACTTTTAAAAACCTTAAATCAAATATTGTTCAGTTTTAAATACCTCAATTGCAAAAAATTCAGTCTCTTACTTTTTAATGACTTCTTTTTAATCTAAACTTTTAAAATATGTGCACTTTTGAAACCTTGAATAATTTCGAATAATTAAACATTTAAAATTTAACAATGTACCAATGGTAAATACGAATTCTTTAAACTTAATTAACTTTAAATTGCAGGTTTTAAAAATTTAACCTTTTTCAAATCAAGTTAATTCTAACTTAAACACAATTACAATTGAACTTCTTATAGAAAAAACCGAAATAAAGCGCTCAAAATTAAACAATTTTGAAGTTGAGAGGTTAAAAAATCAAATGAAGGGTAGAAATGCAAAAGGAGTCAAGTGCCAAATTTTCGAAATCGGGTTTATAAGCTCAAAAAATCAGATAAATTCTATTACACATGCCTGTCAAAGGATTTTTCTTGGGGCATCATTTTTCAAAATTTTTGTTCTTGTGTTCACAGTCCTAACCACAAAGTTTCTAACCACAAAGTAAAAAATCAAATTTCATTTTTTTCGACACTGGCTAATTATTTTTAATTACTATTGGGTCCTCTCCATTCAGCACTGAATAACCTAAAACCCAATTCCTCATTTTTTGGAAATATGCAAAATTATTACTGCTATCGTCATTATTTTGAAGTTGAAATGTCAGTTTTACACCATTTCGAAGTCATAATTGGATTGGAAGCCACAATTAATGTTGAAAGATGTTAAAAGTCGATACGGACCCAAAATCTAACCTCGAAACGTGACCTGTTTCATTCAATTTCTCGAAACCGGATAGCTTTTTGTGAGCAAACTTTTTTTAGTTTGATAGAGCATGAAAGTATCTCAAAAGAACTTTCTTATTTTTTTCTTAAATGGTCCCGCTGAATTTACAACATGTTTTTAGTCTCTCCTGAAAAAAGTGAAAAATGGCGCTTGACTCCTTTTGCATTTCTACCCTTCAAATATGTATTACTTGAATTTTAAATATTTTCCAATAGAACTACATATTTAAAATTGGAAGTCTCAATAGTTGAATAATTTGGTTAATTATAAATGGTTACAATTTCGACGCTCATAATTCTAAGTTATCGAAGCTCGTTAAAATTGTAAATTAATCAGAACTACTGAAAAATCCAGAAAAAAATGAATCCTGAATAATCTTATAAGATTTCCGAATAATAAAATTCCCGAACTATAAAATTCTCGAACATAAAAAATTACATTTTTTTGTAAATGAAAAATTTAATAGTGATATAATTTTAATTGTAATAATTTAATTACTTTTATAAATAACAAATTTTGAATAATAAAATTCGGGAATTTTCTAGTCGGATAAGGTATAAATCGGCAATTTTCTATCGACAAATTTATTATTCGGGAATTTTCCAATTCGGGAATTTTATTATTTGGTAATTTTACCATACACGAATTTTAAAGTGTTTATTTTTCGGGAATTTTTCAATAGTCCCAGTTATTTAGCCTAATTCTTCTAAGATCTCCTCTTGATTATAAAAAGTTTGAATAATTAAGAACTAATTTTTAATAGTTAATTTGCAACTAAAAATAAAATAAAATAAAAGACAGCTTCAATAACCTGTGGACAGTTTAAAATTAAAAGCGATTAATGACCAGAAGAAAATTGTTGCGAATCGAGAATTGAGCGGCATTTTTTTCTTATATTTAATTGCCCAGCCTGATATTTTTCCTTTAAAAAAATTTTGTTTGAACTAAATTTTGTTTTTTAATTCCCTAAAAGAATCAAGAGCAATTTGTGTTCAACTTTTAAATTGAAAAATGTTTTGAATAGAGAATATTGAAAAATTGTGTTTGGTAGATAGTAACGAAATTCATATCGACTTGAATAAGATTTGTAGAAATAATTATCTATAATTATAAATTGTCTTAATTAACGTTCCTATCAATATTTAATATTTTCGCGTAATCTTTTGCTTGGAAAATTTGTTTTCGCTTTCCTAGGAGCCTAGTTGCTTTCAACTTTGTAGTACGAGTGACTGTCGTATACTTTAGTCAGGTGAAAAGGCGGCAGTTTATACTTGTCGGTATATATACGATGCTATTGAAAAGGTAGTCTATCTACATGGTAAATGCACATTGCACATACAACACTGAGAGGTCGTTGCCCGTGGATGATCTATTGCCGTCAATAGATTTCCACCAGAAGATTCTACGACCTATAATTTCTTGAATTCATCCAATCTCGATTGAAGATTTTTTTTTCAATTTCATTCTTCAAGTCCAATAATTATTTCTATAAGTGAAAACTGTAAGACTTTCAAAAATCAACTTTTATGCTAAAATTTGAATTACAAATATTCAAATCAAATTGTACAATGAAAGTGATTATAAAATTACCAAATACACAGATTAATGTTTTCAATCGAAACTTTATAAATTTAAATTGAAAAGTTCGAAGGTGAATGATTGGAAATGTTGAAAAAAAAACAGAATACGAAAAAACTCTGATTTAGTTACTAGTTATTCCGCTTTATTCAATAGATTTTTCATAGGATTTCAAAAGATTTTACAAGCCCTGAATGATTTTACTGGTCTTCATCGAATTTTGAGAATTTTCAATAGGTTTCAAAAGATTACATGAGATCTCAAAGAATTTAAAACCATTCCATGAGATTGTACACAATTCTACCTCATTTTAAGGGATTTCAAATGATTTCAAAGATTTCAGGGAATTTCATAAATTATTATAATTTGGAAGCGGGCTTAAAAGATTTCAAGAGAGTTCAAAACTTTTAAAACATTGCAAAGGATTTTATGGTAATTTAAGGAATTCCGAAGGATTTCCTCAAATTTCATAGAATACTACCAGATTTCGAGGGATTTCAAAGGATCGCAAGGATTTCAATGACATTTCAAGCGATGACACGGCATATCGGAAGATTTCACATGTAGATTTCATTGGATTTTAGGGATTTCAAAAGAATGTCAAAATATTTAAAACAATTCTAAAGACTAAAGGATTCCATAAGATCTCAGAAGATTTTTTTAACGATTTTACGTATTTAACGTAATTTCTAAGGTTTTCGTGAAATTTCATAGGATTGCATCAGATTTCGAGGGATTTTAAGAGATCTTCAAGATTTCAAAAAACTTAAGGACTTTCATGATACTTCCAGGGAGTTTTAATTATAATATAAATAAAAAAACGGAAATAAAATAATATATCAAGGGATTTCATAGAATTGTATGGGATTTCAAGTAATTTAGCCAATTTTGAAGGATGTCAAAAATTTCAAAAGACTGTTATATCATCGAACTCAATAGGCCTTCATGACACTTCAATATTTTTCGAAGGATTTCATGAGATTTTAAGTGATTTCAAACATTTTAAAGGATTGAAAAGGAGTTCAAAAAACTTAATTAGATTTAATTGTAATTCGAGGAAATTGAAAGATTTAAAAGTATTCAAAGGTTTCAGGGTATTTCAACACATTTCATAGAATTTCCAAGAATTTTATGGAATTTTATGGCATTCTACCAGATATCGAGAGATTTAAAAGATTTCAAAAGACTTTCATGAATTTCATGGAATTTTATGGAATTTCAAGGGCTTTAAGAAAATTTCAGAAGATTTCACAAGTTTTTATTTATATCATAGGATTCCGAAGGATTTCATGATACATAACAGGATTTTATAAGATTTCGAGGGATTTGAAAGATTTCGAAATACATATTTATTCGTAATTTTAAATCATGGAATTTCAAGGAATTTCATCCGAATTCAAGGGATTTCATGACATATTATGGGATTATACGGTATTTTATAAGATTTCGAGTGATTTCAAAGATTTCATGGGATTATACGGGACTTCGTGATATTAGATTTCGAGGGGTTTCATGGGATTGGTTAAGGTTTTGAGGGATTTCAAAGATTTAAAAATACTTGAAGGAATTTCTTGATATTGAATTTTTCAAATTGTAATATTCGCTAATTATTTATTAGAGGAATAAACATTATAAGCTGATCAATTATTTCTGATTGATTTTAGGGGATTTCATCGTTAGATTTAATGGAATTTCAAGGGATTTTATGATATATTTTGAACGTTTTCCAAAAACTTCACTTGAATCGATTTCAAAATATTTTTATACAATTTTCAAAAGATATTTTGGCTTTGCAATACAGACTCGCCAATTTATTCATAAATTCAAAGCTAAAATTTTTTTGAACAATTTTGAATTGAAACAGTTTTGAAAAGAGTGATTTTTTATTCAAATAAGTAGGAAAATTTGTGTAATATTAAGTTTTTCTCATCTTAAATTTCTTGAATATTCTAAATTTTTCTCTATTAGAAAATCGTGAAAAAGGATAAAGTTGATTTAACTTGGACAAAAACAACTATTAACTTTCTTTCTCTATTTTTTTGGTAGGGGGGGGGGGGGGGAAACATTTGGTGAAATATTAAATTTTTTTACCACCTTGGGTAGAAAATTTAAGCTTTAAAATAATAATTGTTTCTTATGGACCAAACACAGTACAATCATTTTCGTAAACAAAATTTCCAGATTATTCAGATTTCCTAAATTTTAAAATTGTACGAAAAAAATAAGAGATACACGAAAAACTGACAAAATTTGAAGGTCTTCCTAAAGGAGGATTAGCCTCGTCCACCTCATATTGACCTACTCGTTTTGCAAACTTTTAAGTGATACAAATCCAAAAACAGTTTATTTTGAGGTCTAACGAACTTTATGCGATACTGGTAGTCGCAAAGAATCCTATGGATATTTTTGAATAAAATTCAATTCCAAAATTTACTTTTGGAAAACTGATAATCATCAATAATTATGGATATAATATTTTTTTAAATGCCTTTCTCACGGAAAAACTGACACAAACATATTTACAGACTTTTTCGTAAAAGAAAAGCATTTAAAAATTATTATTTACATAATTTTTGAAGAATATTGAAGGAAAATATACTTGTAAACTTTTTAGGCTAATAAAGAAAAAAGAAAATAATTTTTGTGGGTTATTCTGATACCAGTCTATTTAGATTATTAAATTTTCCAATTAGGAAAAGAAAACAATCCAAAATATTTTTAAAAACATTTCTAAAAACTGCTAAAATTCAATACATTCTTTTTTTTTTAATTAAAAAAAAAAGATTTCTCACAATAAAATTGAGGTAAAACTATGTAAACTCAATTTAAAGAAATTTTAAATTATTCATAAGCAAACCCTGCAGATTGATAAGAATCATGAGTTTAGTGTCTATTTAAAAACTGTAAATTAAGATTGAAAATTCATCACGAATAATTTTTGCCAAATAAACAGGAAAAAGATTCGTAATCAAAAAATAAATTGCCTAAGCAACCTCACTTTTCGGCTCATTAGAGACAAAAATAACATAATGAAAAAAGAGGGAGAAAAAAGGATAATGTCAACCAAAAAACCAATTGAAATATTTTCTTCACAGGTATATCAATTTTTTCGTACCTTTAGTTATTGCCTATAAATAATCCCTGATGAGGAGGTCTAAATTGGCCTCGAAACATGTTGGTCCCCTCTTAGTTTAAAAAGGACGGAGAAAGGAAAAAGGGAGAGGTTGGTTTTTTGGTTGACTTTTTCCCTTCTTCTCCCTCTTTTTTCTACTTATTTGGCAAAAAATTGTCGTAATAAAATTGAAATATTTTCAATCTTAATTAAAAAAAAAAAAGAAAATCATTTTTAAAAAGTGCAGGCAGCGACAATCGAGCACCCTACCTTCCGACTATAATGCCGAAACTCTAGTGCCTGAGCTACCGGTCGATTTAAAGCGTTTTTTGCCAAAATCTGCATGCCAAGTGGCGAATATTTCAAAGTCGATTTTTTCGAAAACAGAGAAAAAGCGCATATTAGTGCTCGAGTTATTAGGAAAAAATCCAATCCTAAAGCGGTGGGTAACTTAGCTGGAAAAATGATTAGTCTTGCGGAAAATTCCGTAATGGCAAGCAGTTCGTAGAAACTTTAATAAAAATTCCTAACAGATTTTGTAGGAACTCTTCAATCGCTCTTCCTATGTAAAATGTAGTAAAAACTTCTAATTTTGCCAATTTTTTGTTGCATTTGTCTTCTGCAAGGAAGATTTTTTGTAAGTTTTAGGCGGATCTCCACTTTTTCTAACAAATAACTTCAGCTACGAAATAATGTTAAGATACAGCTTTGCACACACGAAAAAGTTATGCAAAAAATACATCGTGATGTTCTATGACATTTTACATCATTCACGAAAAAAAATAGAAAATTATATTTTTCGGAAAGAAATCTTTTCCGGCCTCAAAAATGTTTTAGCCCACATAAAACTAATACGATGCCTTTCTTATATGTACAAGCAGGAACTTTTTTAAAATATTTTTAAAAAACTAAAAAATGGTAGGGATTTCTAGAAAATATTTTTTTCATGTTTTTAAAATTTGAAAAAAAGCAATATTTTCTGGAAAACCCAACCTTTTTATTTTTTCCCGTAGCTTTTTTTACAGTTTGTGCTTTCCATAATTTTGTTGCAAATTGGAAGAATATTGATTTAAAATTAAATCGGTCAAAATTTTTTGTATAAATTCATATAAATGATTGCAGGTGATGACCACAAAATTTATGTACATAATTTTTGAATTGGAAGCGCAATATCAGGGTGGCCACCCACCCGGGAGAACCAAGAGAAAGCCGGTAGAAAAATATTACACCGGGAGATTTCCCTTATTTCATAATTTGCGCGTTTTGAAAGTTTTGAGTAAAAATGACTTTTTTTTTACAGAAATCACATTTTTTAGTAAAAAAATCAACCCAGTCTTTTTGAATGTCACTTGATACTGCATTATATGATACTTATCAATAATATATTTATTGTCTTTAAAATTATAGTTTTGAGTGCACAATTCTAAAAGTTTAATCTTTCAGTCCTTGAAACTAAAGTTTTTCTTAAATTAATTTTTAGATTAATTTTTGTAGATTTGGAATTTCAAATTTCACAATATTTTAGTTTCAAAGTCAAATATTCAAAATGTCAGAACAATTTCGCAATTAAATCTTTCAAAATTTCATATTAAAAACCTTGATAGTCCGTTTTGAATTTAACAATTTTATATGTAAATATAAAGCAATTTCAAATTAAAAAGCTTAAAATTGTGCGATTTCAAAAATTGGAATCATATTACAGCAGTCTTGTTTTGTATTTATATTTTTCATTTTTAATGTAATATCTTAAAATTGTCAAATTTTTAGTTAAAGATTTAAACAAATAAATGATTTCAAATTGAAAAATATTGCATTAGAAAATTTCAAGAATGAATAGCAATTCTAAAGGAAGATTTGAAATTAAAAAATTAAAAATTGAGTTTAAAATAAAAAAAGATAAACATTTAGCTTTCAGGAATTGATAAATTAGTAATGGAATGATTTCGGTAATTTTAAATGGTTATAATTTTAGAGTTCTGAATTTTTATGTTGAAGGCTAAATTTTTTATTTTTACCTTTCATAGGTTTTAATTTGCAATTAAAATTGAATTGGTTGCATTTTTGAAGATATAATTAGCAATTTAAAAAATATTAATTTTTTAACGATTTAAATTTACTTAGAATAATTGAAATTTTAATGAGTTTGCGTATAAAAAAGTGGTAATATCACAATTTTTGGTAATTAAAATTTTTTTCAAAGTAAAAATTGTTTCATTTTTAATGTTTCCCATTTAAAATTAATATTTAATTATTTAATGCAGGGTGCACAGTCTTCCCCTTTTTTCCTTAGTTCCCCTTTTTTTCTTGAAATTTCCCTTTTTCCCCCTATTCTCAAAAAACTTCCCCTTTTCTTTTCAAATATACTATATTTGAAATTTTATCCATAATTGAATAATAATTAAAGCAATTATAGCACTTAAATAAATTATTTATGAATAAATAAGGTATACGTTTCAAGTGCAGACCATTGAAAATAAATACTCTCAAAAAAATTTGAAGATGTAACCTTTAAAGCAAGTTGAAAATGTGAAAACTGGAGACAAAAGTTATTATCCAACATAAAATTAGAACAGTTGCAAAATATATAGTACTTTGTAAATAAGTATTAGAAGATTAACAATTTAAGCTGAAATGTACAAAGTTGAATACCTAATTAAAAAACGGAATATTCCAAATTCATCAACTGCAATTTAAAATGCTCTAACTTGAGCAATTTTTATTTTTCTAAATCTTTATTCGAAAATGTAACTATTGTTGAAACCTTTTTTTCCGTTTGAAATTAATTTTTTTAAACTCACAATTGAACTATTCCATTTGTATTTGAAAGTTGATCTTGTTTAGTCGGAAATCCAAATATTTGGTCGCAAGTTCAAATTTCCTTCAAAAGTTATATTTTTTTGCAGAAAATTGATTAAAGATTTAACTATTCGGTTAAAAATAAATTTATTTTGTTGAAAAGCTGTCTTTTTGACTGAAAATTAAACTACTTTGTTAAAAATTAATTTTTTTCAACTGGAAATGGTAATTTTTTATTGAAAATTATTTTTTGTTTTGAAAGCTTCTATTTTCAATTAAAAATTCGAATTGATAGTAGAAAGTTCTTTTTTTTTGCTCAAAAATTCAATAATTTTGTAGGAAATCGGTTTTTTCATTTGAAAATTAATTTCTTGAAATGAAAATGTAGCAATTCCATTTTTGATTTAAAGTTGATCTTCTTTTATTTTGAAAATTCAAATATTTGGTTACAAATTTATGTAATTTGGTAAAAATTGTCCTTTTTGTGGAAAAATAGTCTTTTTGCTTTAAAATTCGACACTTGGAATACAATTCTTTTTCTTTATTGACTAAAAAATCTTTTTGGGTTGAAAACTCAACTCTTGATGAAATGTCGTGTTTTTCAGAAAATTTGAATTTGCTCTGGAAAATTTAATAGTTTGGTAGACAATTCAATTAATTGATCGAATTTGGAACTACTTTGTTAAAAATTCATAATTTCAGTCAACGTTTTTTTTGTTTGTTAAAAACTAGGGTTTTTAACTAGACATTCTAATGTTTGGTTGAAAATTAACTGTTTAATTTAAAATTCATATTTTCGTGTTCAAAAATCAACTGCATTGTAGAAAATTCTTTTTTCAGGCTTCATAATTCAACAATTTGGGAGAAAATTCAGTTTTTTAAATTAAAAATGAATTTTTTGAAACTAAAATGTAACTATTGGATTTTTAGTTAAAAACTGATGTTCCTGATTCAAAAATTGATTTACTTTGTTCAAAAATTATCTTATTTGTTGAAAATTGCGAAATTTAAAAATAACTTTCTTGCTCAGTTACAATTTTCTTTGAAAATGTGCAAAAACATGTTTTTTTTTTATTGAGCCGTATGCACATATTTAAAAAAAATTGAATATGTGGAACCTGAAATTTATTCAGCTTAAACCAGAGAAATCTTTCTTTATTTTGCTTTTTCGGGGAAAAAATGTCGTGAGTTAGGATTTTTGGGATTTCATATCTTTTTTTGCGATTTTGGAACGTTATAAACACCACGAAATTTTGTTTTTCATGAATAAAAAATAATAACATGTTACTTTGTTTTAAGCTAACTCCATTTCAGGTTCAAATCAATAAAAAAAAATGTTTTTGTATATTTTCAAACAATTTTAAATAAGGCAATTTTTTTAATTAAAAAAAATTTAATTGTAAATTTAAGAAAGAGAACAGAATATATTAACTGATTTCAAATTTTTTTTCTCTACTAGTTTTGGATGTCGACCCACAAATTTTTACCCCTCAGCTCAAACGATTCGATTAATTTTAACATTTTTACTTCGCTCTACTGAAGAATTTAGTTTTAAATTTACATTGAAAGTATTAATTATAGTAAGGATGAAATGAAAAATCTTGGAAAGAAATATTCATGAGAACGATGATAAACATATCAAAATTGTGTATTTAACTAATTTTATTTTTTCCCCACACTTTTTTATAACACTCTGGATGGATTTCCAGCGATCTAAGTATATCTAATTTAAAAAAAATCGTTAATGGCAGAAATCATTGAAATATCATTGAAAACTATTTAAAAATGTAACATTTCTTACAAGATGATTGTTTGTTCTTTCCGACATATGAAAATAAATGTTTAATCTTTTCCCTATTTTCCCCTTTTTCGTGAGAAAACCACCCTATTTCCCCTTTTTTGAGCTCCTTTTGCGTTGTGATCCCTGTTAATGTTAAATTATAATTTTGTTATGCAGTAACAATTTAAAATTCTAAAATTTCAGAAGCTTTGACTTTGAAAGATTTAATTATTTGGTTTTAAAATTCAAATAAATTTTAATTGCTCTGAATTAAAAAAGATTCAAATTCAAAAGTTTTTAATTTTTTAATTTTGAACGCTTTTAATTATTAATAATACAGTTTAAATTCTACTGAATTTTGAATGATCTAATTTACAAAACTCGTATCTCAAAACATTCAATTTTCAACGTTTTGACATTGTCCCATTGTCCTATTTTCAAAATTTTAATCTGAAATAATTCAATTTCGGGATTCTTCAATTTTAAAAATGTTTAATTTTTAGCGCTTCGACTCAGAAATGATTTATTCGTTATTAATTATTAATAACGAATTTTTAAATTGTTTATATGATTCAAAGTCAACAGATTTCTTGCAAAAAAAGTTTGCTGATGCTTATCGAGTATATTTTTTTCTAAACCGGGCGAAATCACGAATATTTACCGGGAGAAAGCCGGGAGATAAAAATTTTTAAAATACCCTGAATATGTATTACGGAATTCTCAGAAATAAGGAATAATAATTTTTTCCGCATATTTCTCTTGAAATAACTTTTCTCGCTTGGACCCTTTCATTTTATTGTTAGCTAACTTCACTTACTATGTCGAGTGCTAAGGGGAAATGAGTGGATCGACTGCGTGGAAGACTTTCGCCCCATTCATGATTCCAGGACTCAATGGGAGTAAAAAGAGAAAGCCGTTAACCGACTCTATAGTGATGTAGTCCATCGTTAGTCACCCTATAGTCTATACGTATGGGGTAAGGGTCTGAAGTTGAAGGTCACCATTTCCCCTTGCAAATGCTGGTAACAGTTGAGGGTGGTTCTTTATGCCCTATGGACCTATAGGTCTCTCCAGGATTTTCGATCAAGTTTTTGTACTCTCTCACAATCTATATATATATTTCTCTCTTTAGAGGGCTGATTTAAATCTCTTTTACGTCTCAATTTCTTGAAGCAAGTGCGCAGTTCACTGAAAATGTTTCAGCTCCAGCAGGGGATGCATCATCGATCGACTTCAAGTTACTGCGAAATTAACAAAAAAAATTACGAAAGCTTTGACCCTTTTAATTCGTGATTGTCAGACACTTCGCATTACAGTACGATTTTTAACAGTTCAATAAAAATCAACTTGAATAGACTTTCAAATTATTTAAATATCCGAAATTCTTTTATTCAATTAAGAGTCTAGAGTCTAGACTTTAAATAAAATCTTCCAAATTTAGAATCTTTAAATTGCTTAGCCTTCAGCTACTTGTATGCCCTTAGTTAAATGTATCCAGTGGATAATTCAAATCAATTGAAATTTTGCAGAACGAGATACATTCAATCCAAGAGGGATTGATTCCTTTGTTTAACTAGCCTTTGTTTACACTACACAAACAAAACATTTGAAGACTTCGAAAATTTTTTTAAATTTGAGAAAGGTTGATTAAGATTTAAAATCTCAGTGTGTTCTACTTTTTTAACTGAAAAGAATCTTTTCTGCGTAGCATAGTTTGACCTTCTTGACTGCAAAAGAGAAATGTGCAAAAGTTAAAATTTTCTAGTTTCAAGACCGAGTAGTTGAGAACTCGTGAAGTCAGGTGTACACTTGTAATGATATCTCCTGAAATATCTGAGGTCACTTGAAGTCACTTGAAGTCATTTGAATTCTCCTGAAGTCACTTGTATTTTCCTAAACTCAGTGAATTCTTCAGAAATTTCTGAAGCCACTTTAATCCCTTTGAAGTCACCTGAAGTCTCGCCTGTCGCTTTAATTTAAAGCTTTTCGTTTTATAAGTTTTGATTTTACAAGTTTGATTAAAAAGTATTAGAAGAAAATATTAAAATAAGTTCCAGAAATAGTTAGCTGAATGCAATTTTTATATTTGGTTTAGAATCAGGAAATCGCTTAAGGGGTTTAAAACGACTCGGGTTTTCGCCAGATCCATAACACGTCTACAAAAATGCATTGTTTAATGTAGTGTTCCAACCACACAATCTAAAGGCAATTTCACTCGCCGAAGCAAAGCGATTTTTTCGAAAAATGTTCGTGTTTTTTGTTGTTTATAATTGAAAATTGGACGCCTGTAAAGTGCAACGCGCCAGCTAACACTATATGCGGGCTGCAGTCACACGGTTAGTTTCAAGTTGTGTAAAATCTTCAAGTATGCATGTAACTTTTTCTTGTTCGCTATATCCGAAAACTAAAAAGCTACGACAATGAAATTTGGTGGAATTTTTTAGCTCCAACTAATATCTAGGTCTGAAAAAAATTTACCTTGGTTATATGAGAATATCTTTTTTGATATTCAAAATACAGCAATACGATATATAGTGTATTTGTTCGCGTCTTCGAGATGCATCGATCGACCTATTGTTGAACCTTTAATGACTCACCTGTACCAATTTATGAAGATTTAAAAAAATGGTGTATTCTGTTTTCATGAGAAAAACTTTGTTCGTATCAGGAACACTACAGTGTATCTGACATGTTTGTTTGCGTCTTATCGAGACTCGTTGAATGCCCTACACTGATAGAAATAAATAACTGGTACGACAATATTTATGATTGGATGAATCCTATTTTATTGCTGGTATAGATACAGCCATACAGGATGTCTGTTTTGGCCATCCGATTCTTGTTGCTTATAAAGGCAGACGCGCAGGCGCGAGCGAGATGCGCCTGTTGCAAACAAAACAAACCGAGTCGGGTAAATCATTCATACAAAGGATATTGCTAAATGTAAACATTTTTAAGATAGTTGATTCAGGTAAATGTTTATGGAATTACACATTTCATATAATAGCAACACATATATTACAGCTTTGTACCACGAATATAAATAAGTTGTATTTACCATATTTCAGTAAGTGCATTTCATACTCTTTGTGATTGAATTACACGTATTATATTATAAATATAGTCGTAATTTTCTAGTCTACGATCCTATGGTTAAATCAGCGTTACAAGTTCTATCAGTGTATTGACGAATATTATATGACCTCTTACCATCTAGCAATAATAATAATAATAATTATTATTATTATACCATTAAGCCATTTCCCTTTCGAGGTAGGCGTGACTTGCTCGGTTGGTAAATAGTAGTGTCGCAAGGAGACTCATCGAGAAAGTCCGTGGAGGCTCTTGGAAATTTCGCTCGCACTTTTGGAATTAATGCGTGACAAATGTTCACGCGCGTATAAGGTAGATAGGTATATAGGTGTTAGGTATAGATATTTTAGATTGATCTAGAATTCTCGTGTTATTTATTTAAATGACACGCTCGTTCCGCAATACTGCTCCGACCCAGGTTGCTGATCAATCTTTCTAACGATCTCCCCAAATGAAGAGTTATTAATTCTATTGACACTCTGTTTACAAACTATTTGTGGTCACACTTTTCTGTCCTGACATACTACTCTAGCTTCCTTCACGTCCATGCATTTTTTCATGCAAGCGCTCGTGTTTCTATGGCTTCTTATGTCTCTTTGAATTAGTGTCTCATTCACAAATTCTAACCATTCTTCGACGGTCTACGTCTAGGCGTTCTGCCGTTTACTTTACCTTTATACGCTTGTTTGGTCAGTCGTTAATCTTTCATTCTTTCAACATATCCGAACCATCTTAACTGATTTCTTTCCCATATGTAAACCAATGGCTCAACTGTACCACATTCTTTGAGGATTGTCTCGTTTCAGACTTTGTCCATCAGTGTTTTCCCGCATATTGTGCGCAGAGGTTTCATGCCAATCGCGTTAATTTTACCCCTGTCCTTCTCTTCACATGTCCATGTCTCCCTACCGTATAGTACAGTTGATACGAATATAGAGTTATGTATGGCCATTTTAGCTTTTTTTGATATGTTTTTATTTCTGAGAATGAATCCTGCTCTACCGATAACCTGCTTACCCTTATTTATGCGCCTATCTAACTCCCCATCTTTTTTTCCGTCGATAGTGAGTAGACTACCCAGATATACGTACTTGTCAACTTGTTCTAATCTCTCATCATTTAGGAGAATGTTGCACATTGTTTTCTCAGTTTTTCTTCAAACGCCATGATTTTTGTTTTATTTACGTTAATTTTGAGACCCGTGTTCTTCATGCTTGTATTAATTTTATTCGACATTCTTTGCAAGTCCTCCATTGATTCTGCCATAACAATCTTGTCATCTGCGAAAGCTAACCCACGTACCTTCACTGTTTCGAGATCTACACCTTCTTCGTCGAAGAGGGCCGTTCTTAGACACTTATCCATAATTATGATAAATAGCCATGAGGACATAACGCATCCTTGTTTCATACGCCTTGCATAATATCGAACCAGTCACTCAGTTTCTCATTTACCCTCACACTTGCTTTACTACCTGTATATATTGTTTTTATCGCTTGTATGAGCCATCCATTGACTCCTTACTCTTTAAGGACTTTCCAAAGTTTACTTCTGTCTACCTTGTCAAATGCTTTTTCTAGGTCAACAAATGCACAGAAAACTTTCTTTCCTACTCTCAAACTTTTTTCTGTGATCTGTCTTAAACTAAATACCTGATCTGTACATGATCTTCCTGGCATAAATCCAATTAGGACTTCCCATATCTTTTCTTCTGTAATTTTCATTACCCTACGAATAAGTATTTTTGAGTATATTTTGCTTACGGTACTTAG
This sequence comes from Andricus quercusramuli, assembly GCA_932178445.1. Classification (NCBI taxonomy): domain Eukaryota; kingdom Metazoa; phylum Arthropoda; class Insecta; order Hymenoptera; family Cynipidae; genus Andricus; species Andricus quercusramuli. The sequence goes on from CAKNXH010000355.1 coordinate 334,454, forward strand.
TAAGATGATACCTCTGTAATTACTGCAGTTGCTTTTATCTCCCTTTCTTTTGTATATTGGTACGAGAATTGTTTTTCTCTCAATTTAAAAAATATATTGTTTATCTTGTTGAAAGAAGGAAAACTTTTTAAATATCGGAAGTACAACAGTAATCGAGGGAAACGAAAGTTGAACATCACAGATCTTAACGATGAGGAGAGAAATAGTTTCAAAAATGATTACAGAGACAGAAAGAAGAATATAAAACTACTAGTCAAGGAAAGTAAAGAAAAAATCAAAACAGAAGAAGAGAAGAAAATGCAAATCGATTTTGAAGGAAGCAAGAAACTGTTTTCTAAATTGGCGTTTATCAGTATGAAAGGAAGTAGAAGTACAGAGTTAGTTAGCATGAGAAATAACAAGGGTGAATGCTGTATGATACAGACGGGACACTGAACGCTTCGAGAGACTTTTAAGGAATTGATGGGAGGCGAAGATAACCGAAGGACCGTAAATAAAATATATTCAAAAATACTTATTCATAGGGTAATGAAAATAACAGAAGAGAACATATGGGAAGTCCAAAGTGGATTTATGCCAGGAAGATCATCTACGGATCAAATATTTATCTTTAAGCATATCGCAGCAAAAAGGTTGAGAGTAAATAAAGAACTTTTTTGTGCGTTTGTTGACCTAGAAAAAGCGTTTGACCGGGTGGATAGAAGTAAACTTTGGAAGTCCTGAAAGAGTATACGGAGTCAATGGATGGCTACTAAAAGCAATAAAAACAATAAAATATGTGTGACCGTTTGCAAAGAAAGGGACCTAATGTGGATAACATCGATTTTTAGTTTTTTACGCCAATCGATAGTTTTTTATTTGCTCTCTCATAATAATAAATCTTTTTCCTATATCGGAAAAATTTGAATAGTTATTAAATAGGAAACTGAGTGACTGGTTCGATATTATACAAGGTGTTAGGTAAGGATGCGTTATATCTTCATGGCTATTTATAGGGTACTAATGGGCCCGGGTGGAGAGCTTCACATGATGACTTTGTGAATCTCTTCACTTGGGGTGATCGCTAGAGAGAATGATCTGCGACCTGGGTTGTAGCAGTGTTACAGAACAAACGTGTTATTTAAATAAACAACAAGGGAATTATAGATTAATCTAAAAAGATATACCCCCCCCCCCCCGCCTTCCTCACTGAGTGAGTCACGCTTACCCCGAAATGGATATGGCTTAATAGTATAATAAAAATAATAATGTATACGATATATTTGTTCGCGTCGTCGAGACGCATCGATTGCCCAATTGAAGAACCTTTCATGACCTACCTCAGCCTACCAATATCGTTTTTAAATTTCTTAAGCTTGTTTTTAAAAACAATTTTTTAAATTGGGAATTTAAGAGTATTGTATTTGATATAATTGTTCCCGTCTTGATGAGCTTTCGATTACCATTTTTGATCAACCAATAGTGACTTAAAGAGTTAAAAAAAAGTTACATTGTTTATATGAAGATTTTTTTTTTAATTTGGAGCACAACACTACCGTGAGTTAAAAAGTTGTTGACTGGAACAGAACACATCGACTGACATGTTGATCTCTGATTTTCTGAAAGTAAGATTTTCGGCATGAAAGAAACATAAGCTTGAAAAATATTGAAAGTATCCATTTTGTTGTTGTTAGAAAAAAACCTTCCTCTATGAGGAAGCAAATTTATTTGATACCTGTGAGGAAGCATAATGCTCATAAAATTAGCACAAATAAATACACCCATAGTGAATACGCCAATATAGTACTTCGCAGCGGTATTTTAAATTTGAAGCGGATAAAACATTGAAAGCTTGAAAATATGGAAGATCTTGAATAATTTGCAATCTCTGAAGTTGAATAGTTTTTCTATCTATTTAAACTTCCGAAACCTATTAACATTCGGGAAAAGTGGTTTATTTTCCTTTCGTTCTTTGTCTGGTTTAACTTGGAGATATATTTGGACTAAAGCCGTATTGACACAAATTCAATAAAGGCTACAAATCGATTTGTAACAGATTTAGACAGATTATCCAACAGTAGCAAAGGGGGATTATAATTATTTCTTGAAAGGAGATACAATTATCTACAAGCCAATCGCTTTTGATTATTTTTAATTTGAAACATTCAGTACATTATTTTTCCCAATTTTTTTGTGTTACCAACAAAATTCTTGCCTCCTTTAACAAAAAAATACGGTTGCTACCTAATCCAATATTACTCGAAGTTCGGGCCCTAGCCAATCGTTATGCAATATGAATATATAGAGGCCAATCACTGTACTTTCAAAGTCAGAAATCAATAAGCTGATATGGCCAATGACTAAATTTCGCCACATTTCAGATGCCAATGATTCCATCATTTGCTTACGCTAATCAGTATGTCGTCATTGCCAGTCATTGTGATTTTTGACATTATTGATAATTTATTTAAGTATTAACTAATACTTTTGAATATGGTAATACTACTGAGAAATGTAACGCTGCTTCGAGTGAGGAACTGACTAGAAAATCTAGAAGGAATCTAGTTAGTTACTTACGTGATACTTACGTAGTTTTTAATAAAATTATTTCGATTTTTAAATGAAACTAAACGCTTTTATTTTTAAAAATATAAACCACATTAGAGATTTTCCATTCCTCGTTTGGTCGCTTGTCTCGTTTAGCTCTTGGTCGTCTTAGTTAGTGTTGCCGTCCGAGACGAGAAATACCGAGCCTGGCTCGCTTTCGTCTCGTTCATTACTCGGTTCCGTCTCGTTTTCCCGGGAGCATTACTCGGTTTGTCTCGTCAGATTCTTTCTCGTCCCGTCTCGTCCTTACTCGTTTCTCGCTCGGTTTTTCCGAGAAATGCGACAGATGTGCGCTAGCAGAGCGGACAGCTCGCGGGAGCGTTCTTTTGTCACTCTGACGCGCTAATGCTAATTCGCGTTCTTTAATGAATAGCTAAAGTCGAAATATGATTACATATTATACTTTTTTGTTGATTACTGATTAATTTGATATCAAACACGACTATGTTTCGATTGTTTCAAAGATTTAACTGCACTCTATTAGTATGTCATTTGGTTCTTATTAAACATTTATTTTGCCAATTATAAGAATAGAATATATGAAACGGAAAGGTAAAAAAAGAGGTATATTTTCAAGTCATTTGGAGTTACTAAGTTAATTTTTTATACCTTAAAGTAGAATTTTAAAATTTTGTGACACCTAATTTCTACGGTTGGTAAATAAAATATATTTGTTGGGGCATTTACAAAATCGAAAGTGCGCACCTCCTTAAATCGTATTGACTACTACATATTTTTTAAATTATATGAAATTGAAATTTGTAAAAATTATTAAATCAGTCAGTAATAATACTCAGAAACACATTATGATCATCACACAGTCGATTTTATACTTCACCCCTACGACATTCATGTATCTACATTTGTTCATTCAGGTATGTATATTTGAATATTCATGTATATAAAAATTTGTATAACTCAGAAACGTATAAGCACTGAAAATTTTCCTTTAGGGTCCCTCATAACGTATATATATATCTTACGGCTGGGCTTCGTCAGAATGAAATAAAAAAATTTGTTAATCGCAGAGTTTTGGAAAAATCGCGAATGTTAATTTTGTTTCTTAACCTGCATAATATGCCCAATTTTTAAAATTGGCAAGTGTTTTATTTGAGTTCACATGGGTAAAATTAATTTTTTTGTATGCAGTTCTGAAAATGAAAAAAATATAAAAGCTCTAGAAATTACGAATTGAATTTATGAAAGAATTCTTAAAGTTTTGAAGATATTTTTTAACATTTCGCACAGATTTCGAATATTTTGCTAAAATTGTAAAAGATTCCTAAAGATTTCACAGAAATTCCAAAATCTCACATAGATTTTTACATACTTTAAAAGATTTCAAGAAATTCACAAAGATTTCAAATCATTTCGAAGATTGCACAAACATTTCAAATATTTTCATTTTTTCAAATCAATAGAACAGATTTCAGAAAGGTTTCACAAATATTTGAAAGAATTCATAAAGTTTATAAGATATTTCTTAAAATTTCGCAAAGATTTCGAATATTTTGCTAAAATTTTAAAAGATTTCATAAGATTTCACAGAAATTTCAAGATCTCACATAGATTTTTACATACTTTAAAATACTTCCAGAAATTCACAAAGATTTCAAATCATTTGGAAGATTGTACAAACATTTCAAATATTTTCATGTTTTCCAATCAAAACAACAGTTGGCAGAAAGATTTCACAAAGATATCAAAGAATTCAAAAAGTTTTTTTAATATTTCTAAAAATTCTACGAAGATTCCAAAGACTGTGCAAAAATGTCAAAACATTCCGAAATATTCCACAGATATTTCAAGATCTCAAGATTTCAAGGAATTCAGAAAGATTTCAAAGATTGCAAAGATTTTGCAAAAATTGTAAAAGATTCGGAAACATTTCACAGAAATTTTAAGATTTCATATACATTTTAGAAACTTCCGAATATTTCAAGGAATGGACGAAGATTTCGAATTATTTTAAAGACTTCACAAAGATTTCAGACATTTGAAGGGTCTCAAAGACTTTACAGAGATTAACAAATATTCCCAAGGAGTTCACGAAGCCGACTTATATTCGCTACAAATTCCGAATTTTTTTATTTATGGGTCAGCTTCCTTTATAAATTGGAGACCTGGAAAAACTTTACTTTTTGACCTGTAAAACCTGAAAAAGACCTTGAATTTTGTTTCTAAGAATCGCTGGATACCCTGAATGATAGTCAACTTCATTGAAATGTTTGCGAAAGTTCCAAAAAAAATACGCAAGATAGGAAAAAGTATGTACGGATGTTTTTTATAACTTTTCGAACTGAACAATTCTGATTTATTAATATTTTCAGAAAAACCCCATTTAGTATATTTGCAAATTAAAAAAAAATGTAAAGCCAATTTCGAACTAAAACAAAACGTTCTATCGGAATCTAAAAGATAACCTCTAAAGATATTACTCTAGATACTGACGCATATACAAAAAAGCCCGCCAACTTCAGGATACACTGCTTGTCAGCTTCAAAAATTGAAATATTCCGAAATATTGTTCCGGAAATAAAATAGTCTGTGACGAAGGGTTAAATTTAATAAAATTTAAAAAATATGTAGTAATAAAAGTGATTTAAGTAGGTACGCACTTTCGATTTTTCTAATGTCCCGACAAATATATTTTATTTACCATCCTTAGAAATTAGACGTCACAAAATTCTAAAATTCCACTTTAAAATGTATAAAAAGGAAATTAGTATTAAATTCCTTAAACTCCAAAGGCCTTGAAAATATACCTGTATTTTTACATTTCTCTTTCGTGTATTCTGTTGTTATAATTGGCAAAATAAATTATTAATAAGAACAAAACAAAATACTAATATAGTGAAGTTCAATCTTTGAAAAAATCGCAACATAGTCGTGTTTGATATCAAATTAATCAGTAATGGACAAACAAGTATAATATGTTATCAGATTTCGTCTTTAGCTATCCATTTAAGAACGCTAATTAGCATTAGCGCGTCAGAGTCGCAAAAGAACGCTCCCGCGAGCTGTCCGCTCTGCTAGCGCACATCTGTCGCATTTCTCGGAAAAAACCGAGCGAGAAACGAGTAAGGACGCCACGAGACGAGTAAGAATGAGACGAGACAAAACGAGTCGAGAAACACCGAGACAGCAGGTATGACTCGTCTCGTCCCGTCTCGTTTCTCGGGATTTCTCGCTCGGCGGCAACACTAGTCTTAGTCCGCTCGGTTCTGCCTCCATCCCAATCTGTAGCGTCAAAAATCTGGAAAAATTAATAGTGATCAGTAAAAATTCATACATTTTGAAAAATTTGATTTTGTTGGAATATCTTACTCTTAATGCAATTAGACATTACTGTCTCTTTGAAAGCGAAATCTTTCTTATCACTTTTCTTAACTGCTGTAAACAGCAGTGCAAGTTCTCGTTGGAAAAATCCTTTTAGAATTACTGTGATGTTTTTCGCCAATTACATCCCCTTGTTATACATAGATTTCAACACAGTATCCTGTAATTAATAAAGCAATTATAAATGTTATAAATAGTAAGCTATTTGGAAATCTAATTTAAAAGAAACAACATTTCAGAGCCTGAAAAAATAATCGAACAGATAAAAATTCGATTGAAATTCTTGATTATAATTCACGATTCGATTTTTTTCTAGCCAAAAACTTCAATATATTTCAAATAATCATGACTTTTGAATTAACTTTTGAGAAATTCTAACTTTAAAAAATAACTTTCATTGACTTTTAATAAATAATAAATATTCAATATTTTTTTATGTTTGTAAATTAAATCTTTAAATAAAACATAAAATAATTCAAATTATTCGAAAATGAATGACTTTTGAATAAAAAAAATTCTCTTATTTTCGTCGATTGAAATTATAAGTCAAGCATTTCAAAAAAAATTTGGCATAAATCAATAATCAATAAAAGTTGATAACTGACAAGACAAATATATGGATTTTGTTTTGTTTTTGTTCAGTTTTTTATGTGTATATGTTACGATACTATTTTGTACCGTTAGCGGGAGGAATAGTGTGGGTATCTTATTTAGCCCTCTAGCGGTAAAAATAGCGATTGCATCTCGGTGTGGCTATTTGTACCGCTAGCGGGAGAAATAATGTGCAGGTATCTTATTTAGCCCGCTAATTGTATGAATTGTGAGGGTATGATAGGAATTAGCGGATTTAAATGGATAGACATTTTTTATCCGTTTCAATGAGCACTTTGCATCCTTCTCAATCATGTTCTATCCTTTTTTAGATTTTTAAATATTTATCCGTTTGCATAATTTTCAATACGTGAAGTGAAATTTAATCGGCCCCTATCCGTTTCTGTCCGAACTTTTTTATCCTTATCTATCCGTGAGATAGTATCCTATTTATCCGTTATAATCCGTCTTGAATGAAAAATATTGTATCCATTTGTATCCTTTTTAATCCATTTTCAACTAAAAATAATCTGTCCATATCTATCCGTTTAAATCCGTCTTTAAGTAAAAATATGCTATCTACATCTATCCATATTCTATCCTCGCATATCAGTTTGAATAAAAAAATTCTATCCGTATATATCTGCAGGGAAAAATATAATGCTAATTCGTATTTGATAGAAAACCACGAATTATAACGGACAGTCAAAAACTTTTTTGAAAAAAAGGATTGAAAAAGCATAAGAAATGATTGGCACTGATTAATATTTTATCCGTGTTACATAATGATAAAAATCAAAGTAGTTCGCGATAGACAAGGATTAGGTGACGGCTAGAAGGATTAAATAGGATAAGCATTGATTGTTACGGATACCTTTTCAATCCGTGATAAGTGACGAGATAAAATTGAAGTTGTACGCCGATAGAAAAGAATACGGTGACGGATAGAAGATTATGGATTTGAACAGATAGGCAATGTATTTTATGGTGAGAGGATTGAAGATGATAAGAAATAATTGTCACGGATTAAGATTCTATCCGTCTCACATAACGAGAAAAATCAAAGTAGCTGGCGGATAGACAAAGATAGGGTGATGGATAGAAAATTATGGATTAGAACGGATAGCCAATTCTTTCTGTAGAGAAACTGAGGATAAATATTGACTGGTATGGGTATGTATCGTATCTGTGATTGATAACAAGGAAAGTCTAAGTAGGTCGCGGATAGAAAAGGATAGGTTGCCGGATAGAAAATTATGAATTGAAACGGATAGGAAATATAAATATATTGCCTATCTGTTTCAATCCATAATTTTTCTAATTTATATTGTGGAGAACAGATTAAAAGAATAAGTAACGATTGGCACGGATTAGGATTCTATCCGTCATAGTTAACAAGGAATGTCAAAGTAGGTTGCGGATAGAAAAAGATAGAGTGACGGATAGGAAATTATGGACTAGAATGGATAAGCAATATGTTTTGTGCAAAACGGGTTAAAGAGAATAGGTAATGGTTGGTACGGATGAGTATCCTATCCGTGATAGATATTAAAGAATGTCAACGTAGGTCTCAGATAGCCGAGGATAGGGTTGCGGATAGAGATTCATGGATTAGAACGGTAAGAGAATAAATTTTTTAGAGAAAGGATTAAAAAGGATAGGCATTGATTGAAACGGATAAATGTTTAATCCGTGATAGGTGAAGAGATCAAATCTGAGTAGTTGGCGAATAGGTAAGGATTGAGTCGCTGATAAAAAATGAAGGATTGAAACGCACACTCAGAAAAAAATTGTCTTGACCCAAACAAACGGCTTTGTTGGATATACATGAAAATTTTGTTGAATGAAATAAATTTTTGTTGATTCAACAAAATATTTGATTGACCTAACCAACTTTTTTGGTTGAATCAGCCAAATACTCCATCTATCAAAAGATTTTTTTTAAATCACCAAAAAATGGAGTTGAGTCAACCAAATATTTTGTTGTCCATATCATAACCAAATTCTATAGTTGAACCGACAAAAATATTGTTGATTCAACCAAATCATTTTCTGAGTGTATAAGTATAAAAACGGATCGTGATACACAATAACGGATACAAAAGGATTAAAATGGATAGCTACACCGGATAAGAATATTATTCTAATGGATAGATCCATGGGTCCTAAAAGAAATTACGCAACTCGCAGCGACGGATAGAAACTACGTATCTGGCGCGCTCCATACTAAGTATATAGAAATTTGTATATACTTAGTATAGAGCGCGCCAGATACGTAGTTTCTATCCGTCGCTGCGAGTTGCGTAGTTTCTTTTAGGACCCATCGAGATGAATATCCAACGGATACAAACGGATTGAAGAGTATAAAATGTATTCAAACGGATACTTATAGATAGATGACGGATTAAAACGGATAAAGTTTCAATCCGTTTACTTTCAGCAGGGCTGACTCAGCTTTGGTTCAGCCTTGGCTGGAGGAAGCCTCTGGAGCCTCCCGCAAGGGCCTTCAGAGCCATCCACGAGATCCTCTAGAGTTTGTTTGAAAAATAGGCAGAACTCCATTAAAGTACGATTCTTCATTAGTATTTTAAAAAAGTTCCGATCCGGTGAGAATTGTGGACTAGACTGATTTCCGTCCAAAAAACACCTTTTTCCCCCACTTTTCGGCCCCTTAACTAAAGTGTTTAAGGGCGGGTGTTAAGAATGTATTGGGAAGAGGTTAGTGAGTGAAAAAGAGCGGTTTCGTGGAAGGGTGCTAACTATTAATCTTAGGAGGCGTAAGATTGACGGTACACACACATACACTGTATCCTTAAAATTGCCTTAACTGTGCACTGAAAAGAACACCTGATGTATCTTAACTGTATCTTTTCTACACTTTATACTAAACCTAACTCTTTGATCTCTGGGCCCATAACCTGTTGGAGAAAACTTAATCAGAGATAAAATATACGCAGAAAGAGATTAGGTTTAGTTCAGAAAAAGAAATACACTTCGTTTCGACACTTTACTTTATTCTGCAAGATTAACTGAAATGCTGTACGAGACGGACAAACACAGACTAACTTTAGGGATGGCAACAGGCCCCTTAGACCTTTGAATCAGCTGGGACTGAGCGGTCATAGAACCCCTTCCAGTTTTCCGAAAAACGTTACAATATGTATAGATATATGAATATACATGAGTGTCGCAAATAGAGTTGTAATTCCAACAAAAATGGTGAGGTGAAGGTCAAGGAGGGTGGGAGTTGTAAGGAGTACTTTATGGTGAAGAGGAAAAAGAGGAGAGTTGATGGAAAGGAGTTGTGATTGAGTTAGAGGGGCGTGGGTGTAAGGGGATAGTGGAGGGTTATGTCGAAGGGGGTTTGGGAAACAGTAGAGGATGGGAGGGATAAGGCATGGGGTAAGGAAAAGAGTGACGGATAATGGTGGGAGATAATAATTGTGAAGGAGGTGGGAGGAGAAATAAGCAATTAATCGAAAGACTGAAGAGTGAAGAGGAAGCAGGTGATATAGGATAGCAGGGGTTTGACGAATTTGAAGGGGTGATAAAAGGAGAAGTTGTGTGGAGGGAGTATGTTGATGATCGGAAGGGCTCTAGGGAAGAAGGAGGATGACGTCGTGGGGGCTTTCAATCCCTGTTGAGGATGATAGATAATGAGCACTTGGGACAAGCATGAGGGAAAGGAGATGGAAGGAAAACTGAGACGAGGGGGTAGATTGGGCGATGGAGTGGTATGGAGGAAAGGGTTGTGGGATGAGTTTAGGAGCAATGCAAGGGGCGATAAGAGGAAAGATTACGGAGGTAGTGATAGAAAGATGGGCGGCAGGGCTAGGAGAGATGAATGGTAAGTTTGGTTGAAGAGGGGAGGGGAATGATATGGGAGGGACAGGGGTTGTTAATGACCGTTATATTTAATTGGATTTGAAATAACAGATTTAAATAGGTACGAAATCCTTTCTTGTATTGGAACTCATTTTTCCCCACTGTGGCACACCATTAATCATAATTGAATTCTGCTAAAAAAGAACCATCTTGCAATTCCTTTATCTTCGGGTCACAGAGTTTCAGTTAAAATATTCTAAACTTTGCATAGTGACACCCTCTAGAGAAAGGCGAAAATACGATGAACTTTTGAGAAGGTCTGATATATATCTTATCTTTCCCAGTGTTGATGAAATCTAATAAGGGTCGATCGTCATCGTCACTACAGGAAACCTTGATGCAGGTTCGAGTTCTCGATTAGGGTTGTTTACACGGAGCATAATCGTCAACAAAGGCAGCGATCCGCTTTTTCCGTCTCGCACCCACCTCCCTCCTCGATCTTGTCTCACGTGACCGGTTCTCTATTGATTCCGTGGAGGTGCATGCGCCCTTGCACAATTTCTGGTACCAGGGGATGACGTTTCTTCGGTGGCGGTAAGCGGAAGGTTCTTCTATTCGAAGGGGTGACAAGGTGGTGCCTCATTCGAAACCTCGACAACAATCAGTTTCGGTTCAAGTGAAAAAAGCTTGCGCGGTTGACAAAGTCCGCATTTCAACGGCATGAGCCAACAGATTCGATTCAGGTAATTCCCGTAAACAAGAAGTGCCAGATATAAAAGGACCGTTTTTTATTTATCATTCGGTTCAAATCGGAAATTGGTGACTCTGTGATTTTCAAGTGATACCTGGATTACGGTGGGACGTTTACTCTTTAGGGTTTCAAGTCAACATGCGCACTTCTTGGAGAACGTGGGATATGTCACGTACTCAGGTTCTTTAGGATTAAGTTGCTTTTGTTTTTATTTCTTCACCGGTGTATTACGGAACCGGTGTCTGAAGACTGATATGTTTCCTTTAAGGAAATATTCTGAGGAATCATTTTTGATTGACTATGTTGTAGGTCAGAATACGCTGAATATTTTGTACTCTATAGACATTATTTATTGTTTATTTTTTAAGGGATGTATTTGCACGTGTGTGTGTTTGTACAAATTTAGCCAATTTTTTAATCTCGGAATTTACAGTTTTTTTTAATGACAGTCTTTGCATCTGTGTGTCGCCAAATTTGTTCGTTTTTTGGTTCTTGGACTTGAAATTTGCGAGCAAACTATTTCACAAAGAACTTTTTGATTTTTGATTTCCACAAGAAAATGATTTGTTAAATCTGTGCCAGAAATCAGACCTCATGGAACCTCCTCCATTAATTTCTTGATTTTAATGTTTAAAATAGTTCGGGTGAATTCGTCGAAATTGCCAAAATTTCGCTATCAGAAAATGCTTCGAAATCGAAGGATGGTTCTCGAAGCTCCTCAACTTCCGAAATGCGACGCAGTCGTGGTGAATTTCCTTTAACTTCCTTACTCTTTGTTGTGGCTCGTATTTTATGCTAAATAGCAATCTGGTGTATTGAGATGGAAAATCGATGTGGCAATAATGACTTCGCCGTTTGCGTGGGATGTGAAGAGGGTCAACTTCAAGACTTAATTAGTTATTGCTACATAAATAGAAATTTATTTGAGATTAAATTTCATTTGTGGTTCAGAGAAAATGGATATTAGTAGTTTAATGAAGTTAGGGAAAGTCAGGGATTTTGAAAAAAATCTTGTAAAAATCAGGGGATTTTTATAGGAGACATTTTTTGTCTGTCAAGGATAATAAAATTTTAAGTTTCGATTTGAAATTGCTTAATTTCTTTTATAAAAGATTCTATGTTAAAGATATTACAAGATTACGGTCCTGGTCTTTGAATATTAATGGGCAGGAAAAATGAAAAATTGTTTGGGGAAAAATTAGAGAATTTTGAAAATGAACCTTTGCGGCCACCCTGATTTAATATTCTTGCTAGGAATTTGTTTATCTTATATTTCTATTTGTGTTTTTGCAGTTGCTCTCTCCTGACGATTATAATTTTAGTTACAAATTTTATTCTTTGGTTAAAAATTCGTCTTTTTGGGTTGAACATTTATCTGTTTAAGTAGAAATTTCTTTTTTTGTTTGGCTAAAAATGCAACTGTTTGTTTCAAAATTAATCTGCCTTGGTTGGGTATTCAGCTATTTTGTTAAAAATTGGTCTTTTCTGATAGAAATATTTACTATTAAATTTTTTTTTTTTTAATTTTTCTTTTTGGTGCAAAATGGAACTACTTGGTTGAAAATTGAACCGCTTTCTTAAAAAAAGATTTTTTTTTGGAGATTCATCATTTTAGTTGAAAATTCATCTCTTTGGTTCAAAATTGATTTTTTATTTTGTTGAAACTATTTTTTTCAACTGAAAATTTAACTATTACAGTTGAAGATTCATATTTTTGGCTTAAAATTTCAACAATCTTGATAAACTTTTTTTTTGAAAATTCATCTCTGGTTGATAATTTGACTATTTTGTTGACATTTTTTATTTTGGTATTTTTATTTAAAATGTTAACTATTACATTTTCCGTTGAGAATTTAACTTTTTATTGAAAATTCAACTTTTTGGGCTGAAGATTTAACTGTAATCTGAAAAATTCATCTTTCTTGATTTAATATTAACTTTTTTGTTGAAAATTCAACTAGTATTTTATTGAAAATGCAACTGTTTTTGGTTGAAGTTTTATCTCTTTTCTTTGAAAATTCCACTATTTTATTGAAAATTGAAGTATTTGGTTAAATTTATTTATGTATTGGTTTTATTTTTTTTTTTTAATTCAAGTATTTTGCTGAAATGTTATCTTTTTTGTTGAACATTCGTTTATTTGGACAGAAAAATCGTCCCTTTGGATTCAAAATTCTTCTTTTTTTTTTTTGAAAATTCAACTGTATTTAAAAATTCGTTGTTGTTTAAAAATTCGACTATTAGGTTGAAAATTCATATTATTGGTCAGGAAAAATGGAAAATTGTTTAGAGGAAAATCAAGGAAAAGTCAAAGAATTTTGAAAATAAAGTTTCCGGCCTTCCGGTTTCAAGGGGAATCTACAGTCTTTGAAATTTTTCTTGGATTCATACTCCTGCCTGTGATAAGTCATTACCAAACTCGTAATATTATGTTAAAGTGATAAGATGCGCCTTTCAAAGATATTCGAGAAAAACGGTTTAAAAAAAAAGTCGTGGCTACTTATATCTTTTCCGTACAAATAGCCGGATCTTTTCGTTACTAATATTGACCATCGATTGACCTCTTGATGAACCTGTTATGACCCACCAGTACCGTTTTATGAAGTTTAAAAAAAATGGTTTAATCTATTTATATAAGAAAAACTTTTTTGATATTCAAAATATGACAATATTATGTGTAGACTATTTGTTTGCGTCATTGAGACGCATCGATTGACCTATTGATGAACCTTTTATGATCCACCAGTACCGATTTATGAAGTTTACAAAAAATTGTTCATTCTGTTTATATGAAAAAAGCTTTTTTGATATTCAAAACACGACAAAATTACATGTAGAGTATTTGTTCGCGTCCTTGAGACGCATCAATATTATTCTGTATATATGATAGTATTCTGTTTATATGAGAAAAACTTTGTTCATATTATAAGTACTATAGTACTGTATCTGACATGTTTGTTTGCGTCTTCGAGATACGTCGAATGACATATTGACAAAGCTTCTATAACCTCTCATGATCTAGCAATATCGATTTATAAATTGAAAAAATATGTTGTTTATCTTGTATAAGGAAAACTTTTCTAATATTGAGATTACAAATATAATGTATATAATAAATTTGTTCGCGTCTTCGAGACGCATCGATTGCAAAAATTAAGAACTTCTCATAATCTACTATAACCTACCAATATCGTTTTTAAATTTTTCAACAAAATTAGTTTCCTTGTTCACAAACGGATTTTTCATGTTGGGAATATAACAGTACTGCATCTGATGTAATTTTTAGCGTCTTCGAGACGCGTGCATTGATCTTTTGACGAACTTTCGAAGACCATTATTGTTTAATCGATATCTGCGCAGAAAGTTTTAAGAAAAGTTACAGTGTTTCTATACGGTTTTAATTTGAAATATAAGCCTACGATAGGTTAAAAAGTTGTCCGTTGTAATAATAGAACACGTGAATTGACATTTTGGTGAGCCCTCTGATTTTCTGAAAATAACATTTTTGGAAAGACAGCAGAATAAGCTTGAAAAATATTGAAAGTGTCCATTTTTTCTATTGTTAGGGAAAACCTCCCTCTATGAGGAGCAAATTTATTTGATACTTATGAGGAAGCAAAATGCTCATAAAATGAGCACAAATAAATACATCCATAGCGAATACGTTCATAGTACTTCGCAGTCGTATTTTGAAATTAGAGTAATGAGTGATGTTTTTTAAACAAAAAATTGCATAAGGAATCAGAATTTTTTAAGAATGACGCGGCACTGACATCCTTAAAATATTTACTTCGGGAGTGTTGAATATTGAAAAAAACCGCAGGAGTTGAAAGACTCTTGCATCGCGGTCCATGTAACTTGCGTGGATTTTTTAAAGCCGTTTTTCTCGAGAATGACTGAAAAGTGCACCTAATTGCTTTAGCATATTGCAAGTTTAATAATGATCTATTACTGGGAGGAGTATGAATCCGAACAAAAATCCAAAAACCTCTTCCCAATGGGCCTAAATGATTTTCAACTTAAAAGTTTTTACACTCGACCCTTCCTTATTGCTCATTAGTTTTTGATAGTTGAAGGGTAGAAATGCAAAAGGAGTCAAGCGCCAAATTTTCGAAATCGGGTTTATTATTAGCTCAAAAAATCAGATAAATTCTATTACACATGCCTGCCAAAGGATTTATTTGGGGCATCATTTCTCAAAATTTGTGTTCTTGTTTTCAAGAAAAGCTTTTCTAACCACAAAGTAAAAAATCAAATTTCATTTTTCTCGACACTGGCTAATTATTTTTAATTGCTTTTGGGTCCCTTCTGTTCAGCACTGAATAACCTAAAACCCGAATCCTCATTTTTTGGAAATATGCAAAATTATTACTGCTATCGTCATTTTTTTGAAGTTAAAATGTCAGTTTTACACCATTTCGAAGTCATAATTGGATTTTCAAATTTCGCGAAACTGCATGATGTTTTTTAAACAAACTTTTTGGAAATCAATTCCTTCATTCAATAGCTAGAATTCAAATTTTTAGTTTTTTCTTAAACTGCAAATTGACTCCACAATTAATGTTGAAAGATGTTAAAAGTCGATACGGACCCAAAATCTAACCTCGAAACGTGACCTGTTTCATTCAATTTCTCGAAACCGGATAGCTTTTTGTGAGCAAACTTTTATTAGTTCGATAGAGCATGAAAGTATCTCGAAAGTACTTTCTTATTTTTTTCTTAAATGGTCCCGCTGAATTTACAACATGTTTTTAGTCTCTCCTGAAAAAAGTGAAAAATGGCGCTTGCCTCCTTTTGCATTTCTACCCTTCAGTTTTTAAACGGTTGAAATATTTAAAGAAAAAAAGTATCGAGCCCTTGTTGAAATTAGCAAAATTTAATTATTTTCTTCACATGTTTGAAATTATTATTTAGGAAGTGTTATTTTACATTGAAAACTGAGTAAGAAAGTATTTTAAAAGAATTGGGTAAATTGGAAACTGCGTTTTAAGGAGGTTTTTTATAACAGAAAATGCTTATTTTGTCATTAAGGTTATTAAAGTGTTTTCCCTCTAGACTTTTCTTTATTGTTTATTACTTTTGGATGGTTTGTAAATGTTTTAAATATTTAAAAAAAGAACAGTATCAAGCCCTTTTTGAAATAAGGAAAATCGAATTAAATTTTTACAAAAAATATACTCCTATTTAATCAGAAACCCTATAGGATGGAGTGTTATTATATGAAAGAAGTATTTCGAAAATTTGTAATGCTTTCTCTGAAGAAACATTGAGGCCAACAACTTTTGAAGATGGTTGAGGTTCACCGTGCCTTGTCAGTATAAGAATGGTAAATTTTTTGTTTCAGGATCGAGTTTTAAAGCAAAAAAGAAGACAATTGATGATGGCACAGCTAGGAACAGAGTGGTGACCTAGCATCCTCATTTTCGGGCGACCCTCGATGCTTACGCTACGCCTGGTGTCTACGCACTTTTTAAAGCAGCCATAGGCAGTGCCCTGAGCCTGACAAAGGGCCTATGATGTGCCGCGATTGGGACATGAACCCAACACTCGTCCCTCAAATATTTAACTTGTTATTCTCGTTCTAAACATCTTGCAAATCCATTTGCGAGATTCACTTCTGCAAGGAACAACAAGCAGAACCACGTCTACAACCGGGCATCTCCTCATCAAACTCTTCTTTCATCGCTTCCATCTACCCCGATTGAAATAAAATTAAGAGAAAATAACGAAAACGGGGCTGAAGAATTGATTATTTTTTTATTTGTAAGATAAGAGGAAGAAAAAGAAAAAAAACACAGGCTTTGAGGAAAGATCGAGAGAAGAAACCCGGAAGAAGACTCAAATGGTCGATTTCACTTTTTGAGATTGGAGAGAAAATTGTTTTTAAGAGGATCCAAGTTTTTTTTTTTTTTTGTTCAAAGACAAGACAAAGATTTAAAAACGATTCCTGTTTGGATCAGCTTTCAGGCTGAGCGCGCCATACGCCATCCTGTGGAGAGTAGCCAGAGAGTGTATTGTGAGTTTAACATTAATTTTTTGTATTAAAATAATAATATTTTGTAATCTCAAGCATTGTGAAAAAAAATTCTTTACTGAAGTATGGAGTAGTGTCTAAATTGTTAGGTTTAGTTCCCGACTGTTGACAGTGCGGCAGTGGGTCGCGGTGCAGAAGAAGTGGGATGAGACGACCTCAGCAAGAACCTCATCATCATCATCATCACCACCATCATCATCAACAACATGGATCTTCCACAAGTCAAATACACAAGGTTAGTAAAAATATTAATTACTTCACCCAATCGACTTTATTCCACTGAACTGGAAACCATGAGGATTTTTTTTTTAAATCTAAATTTAGAGGCGTATGGATTAGGGTGGTCCAAATTTATACCTGTAAAAATTTGACTTTCGAGTTTTTGTGATACCCCCCCCCCCCCCCCCCCTATGTTCGGGCTGCGGAAAAAAAATTCCGTAATTTTTTTTTTGCAACGTTAACCCGTGCCCCCGGGCTTTTGAAATTAACATGGGGTTTTAAATGGGAAAAGCTCGATTTTCAAAAAAGTGGGAAAAAGAAGTACTTGTTATACATTTTTTGTCAATTAAAGTATTGTCACCTCTTGAGGAGTATTTAAGGAATAATTTACACCCAATAGCTTTTAATATTTGACACACCTGAAAACCCCTTCAATTGTGCCCGGAAAACGCCCCAATAAATGCAAAATAGCAGTTTTCTATCAAATTCATGCTAAAGACGGTAATTTAAAAAAAAATTTCAACATGAATTATTTTTAATCGATAAGTGACGAGTTTTAAAGTTTATTTTACATAATTGTAAATCGTTTAAACAATTAGTATTTGTTTAAACAATTTTTTTCCCCCTGTAAATCGTGAAAAATTATTATCTTTCGGAATAAATCGTACAAAGTTAATGAATGTCAAGAGTAGTAGTTCTTCTTTAACTTATTTGGTAATTATTTAAACAATTTTCATTTGTTTAAACATTTTTTTCTCCCTAAAATCGTAAAAAGTTATTATTTTCTGAAAATAATTACACAATTAAAGAATGTTGAAAGCAATACCTTTTTGAAGGATGTTTGGTAATTATTTAAACACTTTTGATTTGTTTAAACAATTTTTTTCCCCTGTAAAGCGTGAAAAATTATTACTTTCTGGAATTAATGACACAATTAAAGGAATCTAAGAGTAATATTTTTTTTCTACAGAATATTTAGCAGTTTTTAAAATAATTTTTATTTGTTTAAATAATTTTTGTTTGTTTAAAAATGTTTGTTGATGCTTATTGCCCGAAATTCATTTGAGAAATTATTCATTTTAACGAATATGATCTGAAAAAAATAACTACTCATAACAGACTGGAAAAATGGTTTATATTGATGATTATTATTAATGATTATTAATTGTTCAAATAATTTCAAAGTATCCTAAGCAACAAAATATTATTCTTAAAATTCGTTAATTGTGTCATTAATTACTGAAAAAAATAAATTTTCTCGATTTGCAGAGAAAAAAATTTTTAAACAAACAAAAATTGTTTAAACAAATAAAAATTATTTTAAAAATTGCTAAGTATTCTGTAGAAACAAATATTACTCAAATTCCTGTAATTGTGTCATTAATTCCAGAAAGTAATAATTTTTTACGCTTTACAGGGGCAAAAAATTGTTTAAACAAATCAAAATTGTTTAAATAATTACCAAACATCCTTCAAAAATGTATTGCTTTCAACATTCTTTAATTGTGTCATTATTTTCAGATAATAATAACTTTTTACGATTTTAGGGAGAAAAAATTGTTTAAACAAATGAAAATTGTTTAAATAATCACGAAATAAGTTAAACAAGAACTACTACTCTTGACATTCATCAACTTTGTACGATTTATTCCGAAAGATAATAATTTTTCACGATATACAGGGGGAAAAAAATTGTTTAAACAAATACTAATTGTTTAAACAATTTACAATTATTTAAAATATACTTTAAAACTCGTCACTTATCGATTAAAAATAATTCATGTTGAAATTTTTTTTAAAATACCGTCCTTCAGCATGAATTTGATAGAAAACTGCTATTTTGCATTTTTTGGGGCATTTTCCGGGCACAATTAAAGGGGTTCAGGTGTATCAAAATTAAACGCTATTGGGTAGAAATTATTCCTTAAATACTCCTCAAGAGGTGACAATGCTTTAAATGACAAAAAATGTATAACAAGTACTTCTTTTTTCCATTTAAAACCCCATGTTAATTTCAAAAGCCCGGGGGCACGGGTTAACGTTGAAAAAAAAAAATTACGGAATTTCTTTTTCCGGAAAACGAACAAAATGGGTGGGGGGGGGGTTAACCAAAAAATCGGAAGTCGAATTTTTGGACCACCTTAGTATGGATATTCCCCATATTTTATTCTAAGTAATATTTATTTTATCCAAATTCATATGACCGGAAAATAATTTACTATCGTTTTCATTCATCCGAATTTTCAATTTGCCTAATTTTTATTTTTTTCCCCCGAATCACTATACCTATTTGCCATGAATTTAATATTTTCGAATTATCGTTTGCCCTAATTTTTATTTTTCCGAATAAACATTTGCCCTCATTTTCATTCCTTTGTCTTGCAAATTATTATTTGTCGTAATTTCTGTTTTTCTGGATTACTATTTGCGACAAAATTTTTATTTTTCTGATTTACATAATATTTGACAAAATTTTCATTATTCCGTATATCTAAATAAAAAAATATAAATTAGGTTAAATTAACGTTAGGGAGGGTCCATAAATTACGTAAAAATAATTTTTGAAATCATCCTCAACGTATAAAAAATGTATAAAAAATATATCGATCATTTCAACCGTAAACAAGATCTCAAGGATTTTTAGGTGTTACAACGGACTACAAAGTATTTCAGGAGTTTGAAGAAATTAAGTAGTACGAATTCAAAGAGAATCCTAATTTTTCAAGGGATTTTAAAAGATTTTAAGGGCTTTAAGGAGTTCAACCAGATTTCCAGAAATTTTACTGGATTTCAAAGGATTTCAAGAGATACCGAAGGATTTTGTGGGATTTTGAGGAAATAAGCAAAGAATTTCCACGGATTTTTAGAGATTTCGAAATATCTCAAAATAAGTCTCGGGTGATTTTAACGGGTTTTCGAAAATTTCAAGGGATTTAAAGAGATTTAATAAGACTTTAAAAGATTTCAAAGGATTCCTAGACATAAATGGGGTTTCTAGGAGTTGAGTAGATTTCAAATGATTTTAAGCTATTTTAAAAGATTCCAAAGTATGCTCACGGATTTTAGAGGATTTTGTAAGATTTCAAAAGATTTAATGGAATTTCAAGGGGTTTCTAAATATTGTAAAGAATTTTAAGGTGTTGTGAAGACTTTTAATGACTTTCAAAAGATTATAATATATAATAAGGGATTTCAAGCGATTCTGAAATATTCCCACGGATTTGTAAGATTTCAATGAATTTTAAAGGGATTTCAAAGACATGAAGGGATGTCGTAAGATTTCACGGAATCTTAAGGATTTTAACCGATTTTTACATATTTTAAGGAATTTTAATGGTTTTCTAAGGGCTCTTATGAAAAAGAAGTGTTGGTAAGTATTGTATCTAATACCTCTTTCGCGAATAAGTATTGAGAGTCCAATACTTTTTCGCGAAAAAAGTACTGGATCCTGTACTCACCAATACTTTTTTGTTATAAGAGGGATTTTTGTAGGATTTTGAAAATTTCAAGCGATTTCAAGTATTTTTTACAGTTGTTAAAGTGTTTCAAAGGATTTTAAGAGATTCCAATGTAAGTCACGGGATTTCAAATGATTTTAAAGGATTTCGTGTCGTATTGAAGTATTTTCACGAATTTTGAAGGATATCAGGGAATTTTAATGAGACATCGAAGTTTTGAAGGGATTTAGGGAGATTCCAAAGATATGTAAATATTTCAAAGGGTTTTAACGAATTTTAAGAAATGTAAAGGATTTTCGACAATTTTATGGGATTTCAAATAATTTCGTAGGATTTCAAAAGATTTAACGGAATTTCAAAGGATTTCTAAATATTACAAATGATTATAATGGATTTTGAGGATTTTTAATGGATTTTTATACATTGTCAATGATTTCAAGAGATTCGCAAAGATTTTCATAGGTTTTAAAGATTTTAATGAATTTTAAAGGAATATAAAAGAATACAAGGAATCTCGTAAGATTTCGAAATATTTCGCGGAATTCTAAGGATTTATAAACGATTTTTACAGAGATTTCCAGGTACATATTACACGAGATTTTATGAAACGTGTACTCCAGATTTCAAGAAAAGTTTTACTACTTATTATACAAAGTTCTTTTGAACAAACGAAGCAGGTGTTAATTAGCATTAAAAAAGAGAAACTTACGTAAGAAATGCTTTGGATTCCCTCCCCCCTAAGCAACGATTCGTAAGATACCCCCCTCCGCGGAAAAGCCTTACATAATTAATGGGGCGAATGCAAATTATGATTACATAATAGTAATTCGAAAAAAATGAGGAAAAATGATTATTAGGTATGATAAAAATTGAAGGGGCACACTGCACACGGGCGTAAGTGACAAATTTCGGAAAATGCGTTTTATTGGCCTAAAATAATTGTTTCTAACTCATATTTCTGTAAAAGATTACGGTCCACTTTGGTTTACACTGTTAGAAAAATCTCTACTAAATTTAGCATACATGTCATGGAAGCAAAAATGCACAACATGAAATTAAATTTAGTATACCAGCGTACAGTAAATTTAGTATATTTATACTGAATTTAGTACACGCGTATACTAAATTTCATATACGTGTATTCTAAATTCAGTATGAATATACTAAATTTACTCTACGCTGGTATACTAAATTTAATTTCAGGTTATGCATTCTTGCTTCCATTACATGTATACTAAATTTAGTTGAGATTTTTCTAACAGTGTAGAAGTGGGTTAAAATCCAAGTCTGGAATATTTTTATTAAGTAATTTCGTCCTTTTGCGTGTACTTTTCACTGCTAAATAGACTTAAGTAAGAGCTCGAAAGCCCTTTTTTGTTTTTTCATTCATTAAAAAAATATAAAAGTTTGCAAACTGTATGTCCATATTTTCGTTTTTGGGGATGGACTGCACTACTGGTAAGGGGTTTTATCGGATGGGATTGCTTCTTTTAGGATACTCTTTTCGCAGTCTGGTATAGTTAAATAATAGATCGAAAGTTCTTTTTTTTTTCCTAAATTCAAAAATAAAACAGTTACGAAACTTTTTAGGTGTCAAAATTTGAGTTTTTTGGGATGTGCTGATATTTGACCAGGCATTTTTCGTACATGGTTATTTTTTTAAAGCTTTTCTTTCGCTGTTCAATAGAGCTAAAAAATAACTCGAAAGTGCTTTCTTGTTTGTTTTTTTTTTATTAAAAACTAAAAATGTTATTCAACTCTCTTTGTATCAAAATCAGAGTTTTTGGGCACACGCCGTTCCGTTGACAAAGGTTTTCTCCGAAATGCACAGTGGGGTGAAATGAAAAAACGGTGATCTAAATAACCTGCAGGTCACAATTCTTCATTGTTTAAAAATTTTTTTTTGCAAAAAAATCAGCATTAAATTCTCAAGAAATCTGTCGCGGCCGATTTTTAAATTTTTGTTTCTTTAAATATGTATGTATATACATAGCTGCAAATAGGGGGAAAAATGTTGATTTTTAACATTTTTCTTTTTAATTCTCTGTGAAAATTTTTGTCAGTGGCATCAGGCCTCAGGTTTGATGCACAAGGGTCGGTGGAAGGAAAAACATTTGTTGAAATGTCAAGTTATTTTTTATAAACAAATAATTGCAACAAATAGTATGATGGATTATGTTTTTGTGAAGTATATTTATGCATCGAAGTCGCTTGTTCAGAGCAATGAGGTGAAATGTGATCATTAAAATGTGGTATCCGATATCATTTGTTAACTTTATCAACAAATAATATAAAAAAATGCATGATTTGAACAGTTTTTGGCACAAACAAACCGAGTTTTCTTCCGATTGTCTTCAAATCTCATTGCCTGTGATGCACATTGATGCATTTTTTTCTTAGATATTTTTTTGTTGATACAATAATTTGTTGAATTTATCAACAATCATCATAAACAAATGCATGATTTGAATAGTTTCAGTCAGAAACAAACCGAATTTTCTTCCGATTATTATCAAATCTCATTGCC
>CAKNXH010000355.1:357793-393094 GCA_932178445.1 Andricus quercusramuli
TGATTTGAACAGTTGTTGGCAGAAACAAACCGAATTTTCTTCCGATTGTCTTCGAATCTCATTTCCTGTGATGCACATTGATCTATTTTTGTCGTTTAGGATAATTTGTCAAATTGATCAAAATTCGGGTTTCGGCACTTACGCCCGTTATGCTGTGTGGCCCTTCAATTATTTCAAATAGTAATTCGGAAAAATTAATATTATGGAAAATGATTAATAGGAAAAATAGAAATGATGACAAATAGTAATTGGCAAAAATAAAAAATAGGGCAAATGGCAGGCCAGACTCACAATAAATTAACTCTTGGGTTAATAACTATTTAGTTCAGGTCCACCTATTTCTAAAATGTCTTGAATTATTTTGAAATATTTCAGATTATTTTTAAAGATTCCAAGAAATTTTTAATAGATTTGAATAATTCAAAGGACTTTTTTTTATTTTAGGGTATTTTTGAAACTTCTGAGGCATTTTCAGTAGCTTTTAATTTGAAATATTTTCGGGAATTTTAGAAGTTTTCAAGGAATTTTTATCAATTTGTTTAATTTGAAGAAATTTCAAAACATTTGAAATATTTTAGGATAGAGAATTTTCTAGAATTTCGAAAGATATGGAACGTTTTAAGATTTTTAAAAAGATTTCATAGGATTTTAGAACTCTTCCAAAGATCTTAATGATTTTGTGGAATTTTAAAGCCCTCAAAGTATTTTGATACATTTTCCAGGATTTCAGAAAATATCAGCTTAGAATTTCACGGGATTTTATAATACTTCAGTGGATTTAAAAGAATTTATTCACGAGAATTCTTATTAATTTATTCTAAATTCTCTTGAAACTGATGAATTCTTCTGAAATTTATAAATTCTCTTGAGCTTTATGAATTCAGTTGAATTTTCCTAACTGATTTGAATTCTTCTAAATTTACTCAATTCTATTTGATTTAGTGGATTTTTTAAAATTCTTTTTGTTTTTATTTAATTGATCCTGAGGATTAATTGATCAAATGAACAAGGGGTTTGAAATATTTCAAAGTATCTTTTCAAATTTTTGGCATTTTCAAGAGCTTTAAATAATGTACAAAGATTTTAAAGGATTTAAAGTATTTTAGGTTATTTTGAAAGATTACAAAGACATTTTTAATTAATTTCAGTAATTTAATGGGATTTAAAAGGATTTGAAATATTTGAAGGTATTGTAAAAGATTCCCAGGCATTTTCAAGAGCTATAAAAAGTTTCAAGGGATTTCAAAAGATATCAAAGGATTTGAAATGTTTTAGGAAATTTCAAATGATTCTCAGACAGTTTTAATTTATTTTAATAGTTTCAAGGCATTTCAAGGTTTTGAAGAGATTTTCAAATATTTTTTGAAATTCTTTTGGAATTAGCCCTGAATTCTTATCAATTTATCCCGAATTCGTTCAAATTCCTTTGAATTCTCTTGAACTCACTCAATTTTACTCAGTTCTATTAACTTTTTCATATTTTTTAAATTTTTTTTTCAATTGGCTTAATTTCTTTTTAAATTCAGCTTGATTTGTTTATGAATTTCATGTAATTCTTCTCACTTCCCTTAAATTTATTTAAATTCACTCAAAATTTGTTGTAATCAATGGAATGTTTTTGATTTTTCAATTTTTTCAAATTCATTTCAATTCTTTTGGATTTAACTTAAAATGTTTTGGAATCATGAGTCACCTCTTTAGTTAGAAATTAGCAGGGCTTCAAAGTTTTGAAGAGGTTTGAAATTTTATTTGGAAGTCATCTTTAATTCTTTTAAATTCTTTGGAATTCTCTTGAATTTTTTCAATTTACCTAAATTCTTCTAAATTCACTCAATTATATTTAATTCAATGGATTTTTCTAATTTTTAAAAATTTGTATTCAAATGATCCTAAATTCTTTTAACCTCACCTTAAATTCTTAGGTATTTCGTCAAATTCTTTTGAATTCCCTTGCATTTTTCTAAACTCGTTTCAAATTTACTGAATTCAATTATGATTTTTCGTATTTTTAAACTGTTTTCAACTCATCTGAATTCTTTTGAATTTAACTTGAATTGTTTTGAAGTCTTATGAATTTATACTGAACTTGTTACACGTTGAGCGCGAAAAAAGTACCCTATGAGCGTGACAAAATGTACCCTTGCGTCCCTATATTTTGTCCCGTAGGGACTGTGAGTCCTGAAATGGTTATTCGATATAATAAAAATGATGTGAAATAAAATATTAATTCGGAAAAATTATAATTGGTTAAAGTAGGCGCCGAGCGCCTGCACGGAACGGTTTCGTAGCCTATTAAGACGTTAATTTAAGTTTTAACAGAATCTTAAAACAAAAGATTTTTCAAAGTTGTCAAAAAAATTGTTTGAAAAAAAAGTTTGATTGAAAAAAAATCGTTTGAAAAAATAATGCAATAAAATTGAATGAACATAAAATATTCAAAAAAAAAATTTAATGAGAAAAAAATTGGTTGAAAACAAATTTTCGAAAAAGATTTAAAACAAAAAAATTTTTGAACAAAACTTGTTGAAAAACAAATTTTTTGAAAAAAAATCTTGGAAAAAGAATTATGTAAAAAATTTTTGGCGCTTATGCCCTTTTGTACGACGGACGGACACTCCACCGAAACCATAAGGTTTTCAGCCCGGGGCTACGAAACCCAAAAAATTATGGCAAATGGGAAATAAAATTTGGATATTAATCATGCACCGCCAAAAATTTATCTTTTAATTGTAAGTGGATTTAATTTTGTTCCAGGATGAATCTCGCCTTGCGAAAGTAAAACGCGCCCTCACTGGATCACTCCTGGGTCGCGCATCCGGCATAAATCGAGTTTTCGGTGTTCCTTTAGATTCAAGCGAGTCTTATTTGGACACTGGTGTCCCATATGTCATTTATCGTCTCTGTTGCTACATCGAGATCCATGGCTTTCATAGTCCGGCGGTCTTCAGACTTTCTGGAGGAAATCCGAGACTTGCAGAAAGACTCAGAACCAGCTTCGAAAGGCGAGGAGATGCTGATCTTGAGGGTGTTGCTTGTCCATCCACCGCAGCTACCGTCCTTAGACAATATCTCAAGGAACTTCCGCATCCTCTCGTCCCAACGGTTCTTGTCTCCAGGCTCTTACAGACTCACAAACGTAAGTCGTTTTAGTGAAAAATCTCATCGGTGGAATAGAACTTTTGATCATGACCCATTTACTGGGGAGGTGTCACGTCTGATAACGTAACCATTTGGGTGGTCTAAAATCATACCTGAAAACTTTTTTTTCAAGAGGGCATGGCCCCCCCCCCCCCCTTAATTTTGTGGGTTCAAACTCACCTTGCGGGAGATTATTATAATTGTTGGGGAGTCTTCAACGAATAATTTCCGCCAAATTACACTCAACTCCCGATATAAGAACGGTTTCGGTTTGCAGTGGCCTTGATCCTGAATCGGGGGGAATACAAATGTAGACAGGCAGGGCCGCATGAATCATTTTTGTTGGCTTTTGACGCATGAGGCAACCTGATGCAACTAACGCGCTGAGAGTGCGGCCCTCGAGCTATTTATCACGCTTGACTGAGCACCGCATCTCTATCGGTTCCGCGGTTCGTTTCATCATGAAACTTCGGATGCCATCAGTTCTAGGAATATCGTAAACCGGAGGTTCTTATGTCGGGAGTTGAGTATACTTTTAATTTTGATGTCCCCAGCCCCTCCTTATGGAAACGCAAAAATGTCCCTAAGAACTGAAATTTACCATTTTGCGAAAAGTTGACGCATATGAGCTCTCTTCTCCCCTTTCTTGCTGTAAATTATTTTTATTCGACAAGTGAAATGTATGTAAGCATTTATAAAATGATTTTCAATTGTTTAAACAATTTCCGATAGTTTAAATGACTTTTTTCCCTACTGATATTGATATGAATGATGATTTTGGTTTCAAGCTTTTACTAATTGTTTAAACAATCAATTGTTATTTACTTCTAACTTTTTCTTAAAAAGAGATGGAAAAATCTAGGGTTTGTTTAGTTAATTAGTTAATTACTACCCGATTGTCCAAAAAAAATTTGAATTTTCTTTTTTTAACTTTTTTTGGTCTAAACAATTTTGTAATTAATGTTGTAATTTCTCATTTTTAAGAGCGATACTTTTTGGTTGAAACCATGATCTAATTATTTAAACAATTTATTAAAGATTAATTGTTCATTTTTATGGAAATAAGGTAAAAAAATCTGATTTTTTTCTAAATTTGATTACGTGTGTCACTCATCGTTAAATATTTAAATGTTACCTAAATTCTTAATATGATTATTATTTGTTCAAGCCGATTTTTCATGTTGATTATTAAAAATCGAATAAGAAAAACTTACTTTCATCTTCCAAATGACCAATACTCATTAGTGTGCGGCGCTGATTTAAAGGAAAAAATGAAATAAAATATATAAAAAAAATACACAAATTATAATTATTTAAAGAATTTACGTAAAATTTAAATATTGAACGATAAATGACATACTTAACCAAATGTAGGAAAAAAATCAAATTTTTTTATCACGTTTCCATCAAAATGTACAAGCAATCTTTAATAAATTGTTAAAACAATTAGATTGTGGTTCCAGCAAAAAATATGTTTCTCCACAATAACACACTACCGCATTAAAAAAAAAGAGTTTTCTACCTCTCTTTAGGAAAAAGTTACAAGTAAATAATAATTGATTGTTCCAACAATTGGTAAATTAGTTCAAATTAGTTCAATTATTCAATATAAAATATTTTCTATAAAATTATGCAACTCTGAAGGCTTTAAATTGAAAAGTATACAATTTTGATACATTTTAATATTAAGACAGGCTGTTTTTAATGCTTTAATTAAAAATTTTACATTTCAAAGCACTTTTAAGTTTTAAATTCCCAGTTGTTCGAAATTTTTTTTCTAATCTTTTTGTTTTTCATTGTCTTGAAGTTTTTGGAACAATGTGAATTTGAACAATCAAGTTTGAGTTTTTTAATCTAAAAATCGTTCCATTTGGAACGCTTTATAATTAAAATTGACCCTTACAATTTAAAATAAAAATGTATCATTTTTAACAGGAAATTTATTTTTTGATGAGGAATTAAACAAAAGTTTATTTGGTAAATCTGCGCCACCTCTTTTAAATATCACTAGAAATTATGCAAGTTTGATTGAGTTTGATTTGAAATTGTACAATATTTTTTTTATAAAGTACTCCATATTTAAATGCTTAAACACTTTGCGTTTAAAATTGTCCATTTTGAATGTTAAAAAAATTATAATTTTTCAATTTTAAACATTACTCTCGACATTAATTTTCGAATTGAAAGCGTTTGAAATTAAACAATTTTAACTTAAAGACGCCTAAAATTAAATAATTCAAAATTAGAATTTTCATGTTTAGAAAATAGTAGATTGAATGTCTTAAAATGGAACAATATTGAATTTATGAGTTTTAAATATATCCTATAGGCTTTTGAAACATGAAGAATTTTTAATTTGAAGATTTAAATAAAATGAAATTATAAGATTTTAACATCATTTGACTGGAAGACTTTAAAGTTAAGTAATTTTGAATGAACCTTTATAAATTATACAATTTCAATTTCATATTAAAACTTTTATAATTAGACAATGCAAAATGTAATAATTTAAAATGTTATAATTAATCATTTATCAATATTGTGAATATAAATTCTTGAGAATGAAAAAGTTTCATTTCATGATTAAACATTATTTTGAATATTTGAAATCAAAACTATTGTAGCTTTGAAAGTTTATGTTTTTTATTAGTTGTTAACCGAGAACATACTAGGAAATGATCGCATATTTTTTTCTATTAAAACTAAGAGCGAAAAAACTTCTTTGGTTAAAAAATAATTTCACTCTTATTTCCCGGTTATTGTACGGTTTCAAAAAATGTGGTCAATGCCCAGTTTTTCCGTTCTACGTAACACGCGGACACTTAAAAATAAAATATTTTTATTTTTGTTTTGCAGAGAGTTACTCTGCCGATCGTGAATCTTGGATCCTGGCAACAAAAGAATTGGTTTCATCGTTACCATCTTCCCATTACCGATTACTGGGCTACTTGATGAATTATTTTGATAAATATGAATCACAACACGGACGAAGTGCCGGCGTCGCTTATGTTTTTGCACCAGTCGTCCTGCCCCACGTCCCACCAGTGACGAACCTTCTTCGTGACATCATCCTCGACGCAGAAAATCTCTTTCCTGATTGGTGAGTGAAACTAAAAAATTATAAATTTCGCCAACGCGTCAGTGTTCCATAATTCATATTTGCTAATTTTGACCTCTGTGCTATATACCTATGCATAGGTAAATTTCAAGACGTGCAGAGCAAAGGTTTTTTTTCTTTAATTTCCAGGGAGGGGGTGGGGAATGACGTGCTAACAAAAATATGGATCTTTGAAATATTATAAATGACGTTTCTTTTTGTATTTTTATTCTGCATTACTCGGAAATATCTGCTCAGGAAAGGTTTGGTAATTATTTTTTGGTCCCACGCACGAGTCAACCTCGTACAACTTTTTCCACTGTGATCTAAAAGTTACTGTAGCGAATCCGGTCAAATAACTTCCGTATACAACGAAGGAGAATTTTTTTCCAATTTTTTATTCTCGCAAATTGCCATTCATGAAAATTTATAACTGAAACTGTTTTTCTTATTTTGGTTTTGTTTTTTTAATTTTTACGAGCTAATGGAAATTTTATTACTTTCCAAGAAAATGAGAAAGGGAGTTTTACAATAAAATAGGTTATATAATTTCATGTTTTTTGCATTATTTATGGAATGAGATATTTGCATACAATTACCTGGCTATTTTCCAATGTAAATATTTTCCTGAAATCTGGAAAGCTGAGATGACTACGAAATTAAATAAATTACAGATTTTCAAATAACTAGGCCAGCAGATAACAATTTATCAATGTATTTTTTAATTCAAGTCTTTAAAATCATCTGATTTTATCAACTTTACAGTTTTATAATTTAAAACTTAGTATTGTAACATTTGAAATTGAAAGAATTTAAGTTACAAAAATTCAAAATTTCAAGTGCAACCTTTAAAATAGAATAATTATTTTTAATTTGAGGACGTTGAAATAAAACAATTTCAATATTAACCATTCGTAGCGGGAAAATTTCAAATTATTTTTATAATTAAAGCGTTAAAATCTAACAATTAAGATTTTGAAACTCGAATATTGCTCAATTCTAAACTAAAATCCTTCGAAGTCGAACAATTATTAACTTTTAATTAAAAACTAATGCAAATTTGTAAGTAGACAAATGAAGCTTTCCTAAATCAACAACTTTAAATTAAAGAGTTTAGAGTTTAAAAATATAAACGAAATTTGGAAACTAAAACTCAAAAAACAAAAGATTCCTAAATTTACCATTTTCACCAAAAAAAAGCAACAGTAATTGTGCCTAATTTTTCTTAGCCTAACAAGTACCTTTACTCTGTGGTAAAATATTATCAGAAAATAAGTACAAAACTAAAATGTTTCAAATTCTTACATTTCGACATCTTGAAAACCCAAAAAACAAAAAACAAAAACTAAAAAAACCATATTTTCTATTAATATCCCGTTTTCGAAAAAAGACAAACTCAGTTGTTTTCGGTGAAACAAGACACTTTTTACTTCGAAAAAGAAGAACAGACTAACCCCCTTCAATCAAAAAAACACCAAAATCAAGACAACAATTTTTTCCTTTGAAGTCGATTGCTTTTTCACATAATTCAAAAACTAAAATTCTGAAGAGTTGTGCTAGTTTGTACTTTGATTAGATTTTTCATTTATTTTTTTGAGGATGGATAAAAATTCGCTAGATTTTTTAAACACAAATTCAAGTACATTTAGAGTTATCGTAGCATAACATCTCAGTTTTTAATAACCGCAAGTTACGCCTCCGGCAATCAAAAATTTTTGCTATCTTCTGCCAAAATTTCTAAATTTTTGCAAACAATTTTTGCGGCACAAATTATCACAACTTTTGTTTCTGCGAAATTTAAAAAAAGCGGCCTAAAGTCCTAAAAATTGAATTTATTCGATAATACGACTGTTCAACTTCTTTTGCTTTAATTATCCAAAATTAAATAAATTCACTTCAGTTTTTGGCATGCCAATAATGGGACTGAGGTGCTAAGAATTGATGCTCTTGCCCTACATGTAGCTTTTTACATTTTTTTATGTTATTTTAATTTTATATATTTTTTTCATAGAGCGTTGTTATAAGTGGAAAAGTTTTGCTGTGTCACATGATAACTTTTATACGAGGGTATAACGTGTCTCGAACATTACTGGCTTATCATATCAACGCTCTGTAATTGAATCGGGATATTGATTTAGAACCTGGACGATTCCAATGCAAAATTGATCGCGAAAACAAATACGCAACTCTCTCATAGTTGGAAGTCGTAGAAAATGTTTGCAAATGAATCCATTGTTTAGTAGCGAGACCCATTCAAATTATTTACTTTAAAAATTAAAAATCCTAAAGGTTTAAATTTTTAAATCAGAAAAACTGAACTAAACGTCAGGGCTAGAGTTTAACCGAGATGAACAGGAAATGACCGGGAATACTTTATAAATCAGAAAACCCCGGAAACTGCAGTGAATTTTCTTTCTGCCGGGGAATTTTTGTATTTTACTTTTAGTCACTCATTTTCGGAATTGAAAAATTAAAAATTCCAAATTAAAAGCGTTTGAAATTGAGCAGTTCCTATTTGTGAATTTCCGAAATCTTCAACTCGATTGCTCAATTCGTATAGACGGAAGTTGTTGCGAAAAAATGTCGGTAAGATAGTAATCGGATAAGTTTGATATAAAATTAAAAAGGAATTCAAATTTTGCTTTATTTACTTTCTTCATTTAATAATTTCATATCATTTCTAATTAAAACGTTCATAATTGGATAATGTAGAAGGCAAAATCTCAATTTTCTAAAATGATATTGCAAAAAAGTCAAATTTCGATGTTTCGGAAAAATGTTCATAACTTTGAGAATGATATCTTGGAGAAAAATGCAACTGTTTGGTTAAAAATTCAAAAATTTAGTTGAGAAGTCATCCTTTTCGGTTGAAAATTCAACTACTTGAAAATTCGTATTTTTGGGTTGAAAATTCAAGTAGCTTCGTAGAAAATTTACTTTTTATTTAAAAGTCATATTTTGATGTTAAAAAGTCAAACTGAAATCTTTGTTGGGTGAAAATTATATTATTTTTTTTAAATTGTCTTTTTAATTTAGAAATTCATCTATTTTAATGGAAATATCATCTTTCTTGGACACAAATGCAACTTTTTGGTTGAAAATTCAACTTTTTTGTTGTAAACTTAACCATTTCGTAGAAAATTTACTTGTTATTTAAAATTCATAATTCATTGTTGAAAAGTCAACTAAAATCTTTTTCGGATGTAAATTTAAATTTTTTTAAAATTCTTCCTTTGATTTAAAATTCATCTGTTTTAGTAGAAATATCATCTTTGTTAGATAAAAATGCAACTTTGAAATTTGACGTTTATTGCAATATCTTTTTCTAAAATTAGGATTTTGTCATTAACTTGGACTTATTAAACGAAGAATTTTATTAGATTTAATGCTATTATATGGAAAAAGGAAATTTTAATTTAGGATTATAAAAATTAAAGCACTTTAGCAACACATTAAACAAAAATTGGCAGCCGAAGAATGTGTACAATCATTTTAAATGTCATTTATATTTCAAGGCTTTGAGTTATTCTGCTTGTGGTCTATAAATATCTTTAATAATAAAAAAATTGTCTAGTTCAGTAATATTTTAAATTTTGAGTTGTGCCATTCAAATGCGTAATTCTATCAAGGGTTTATATTATGACCTCAAATTTAAAATTGTTCAGTTTTGAAAATGCGATTTTGAAAAACATGATTGTCAAAGTTAAATTTAGCCGGTTTCTAATTTTAAATTGCGCAATATAAACATAAATTATAGTACTGAAAACATGTAAATGTTAAAGCTTCAAAATAAAAATGGTTAATTGCAAAAATTGTACAATTTTGAAATTTTTTGTAGTAGTATCTTTTGAAACCCTTAAAATTAAATGTATTCAAACCAGAAGGCTTCTGAATAGTAATGATTTTGTTGAACGTCTAAGCCGAAAATCTATAAATTACTAATAATAATCATCTACATTCTTGTCCATCTAATACATTTGCTTTTTTATTCCTGTTTTTTAAATTGATCTGTTTCTGTTACAAGACGAAAAATGGCAATTTATGTTAAATTAATGTTTCCATACTAAATTCCTTCTTGACATTTTGATCATTTTATTTTTTAAAGTTTAGAAAGACATCAATTTAAAATGAAACAATGTAAAATTGATAATATCTTAAATTCTTTGGGATAAACTTTAAATCTTCGAAATTTCACAACAAAATTAAATTATGAATTGCAGTGGAGTCTTTAATCTTCTTAGTTTATTAGATTTAAAAAATCAAAAGGTGTCTTATTTATTGATCCGTTTTCAGCTTGAAACTTTCTAAATTAATAATTTGAAACTGGAATCGGTCAAAATTATTAATTAATCAAGTAATTAATTTTAACGTGAAATGTCCAAAAAGCAAATACATGCCTCATAGCCCCTAAAGTTTGCTTCTTTATTGGAAATTTATTGGAAATGCTTCAACGAATGCGTAATACCAATAACTTTTCAATTTATTGAATACTAGCTGTGCCCTGTGGCGGCGGCTGCTATAATTAATACTATACATCGAGAACAAACGGAAATGCAATGAAAGTTGTATAAAATTATTTAAAAAAATGTAAAACACATGTTGAACAACTATTTATTACTCAAGACTAACTTAACTTGTGAATAATGAACTTCGTGTTTAAAAGTCATATTTTTTATTGCATTCGATCTTACTTACATTTTATCTCTTGATATTAAGTTTAAACATGAAATACTGGAATGGAATCAACATAAAATTTTAAATATTGATTGTAGAATTTGGGTTCGAAAAATGCGAAGTCGACAGTGAAATTACTTTTTACTTTTAACCAAACATGGAATAGTTCAATTTTCAGCTGAAAAATTTAGTTTCAACAACAAAAAAACAACAAATTTTCCACCAAATAGTCAAATTTTCAATCCAAGGGCTGAGTTTTCAACCAAAATTATAAATCTTCAACTGGAATTTTCAGATTTTCATAAATTTTCGGTCAAAAATAAATTTTTAACATTAAAAACAGGCAGAGTCAACGAAAAAAGACGATTTTGCAACAAAAGCAGTTGAGTTTTCAACGAAAGAGGATACCTTTTTAGACAAAATGATTCATTTTCAACAAAGTGGATTAATTTTTAACCAAATAGTGGAATTTTCGATCATAAATATGAATTTTTAAACAAGAAGATTAATTTTCTACCGAAAAATACAGATTTTCAAGGAAATAGTTGAAGTGTCTATTAAAAATGACCAATTAAAAAAATGTATAGTTTACCAACAAAAATGTCAAGTTCAATTTTCAACCAAATAGATGAATTTTTAACTGAAAGGGTGCATCTCCAGCCAAAAAATTATTTTTTAACAAAGTAGTTAAAGTTTCAACCAAGTAGTTAAATTTGCAAGCAAGGATCTTTTTACTAAAAAACACGAAATTTCAACAAAATGAATGCATTTTCAACTAAGAAACACAAATTTCCGACAAAAATGAAATAGTTAAATTGTCAGTTAAAAAAAGGTAATGTTTTACCAAAAAGCCAATTTTCCAGAAAATAGTAAAATTTTCAATGAAAACATTCTGAAATAAAATCAAGAATCTTCAACCAGAAATCTGAATTGAAAAAAAAAATTTTTACTTTCAACCAAGTAGCTGAATTGACAACCAAGAAGATTAATTTTCTACAAAAAAAAAATGTTAACAAAATACATAAGTTTCAAACAAATAGTTTAATTTTCAACAAGGAAAGAACATTTCAACAAAAAATATGAATTTCCAAGTAAAAAAGATAACTATGTAATGAAAAGTGAAAAAGTTAAATTTTCAGTTAAAAAATTTAATTTTCATGCAAAAAAAAACGAATTTTCAACCAAATAGTTAAATTCGTTTCTTTTCTGGTTGAAAATTAATTTTCTTAAATTGAACTATTCCATTTTTGGTTGTAAATCTATCTTTTTTTTTAGTTGTAAATGTGAACAAAAATGTATCTCTTTGATTGAAAATTTAACTATTTTGTTGAAAAATCGCTGCTTCTTGGTTGAAAATTTATTCTTAAAATTGAAATTTAATCGGACTTTGCCCGCGGTAACAGCTAGCCGCTGCCCTCTCCCCCCCCCCCTTGCTCTTACGACCTGTCCGGGTGCCCAAAGAATATGTATGCAAAATTTGGTGCCGATTGGTCAACAACTGTGGATTTGCATAAGCATCATACGTTTCAGGCTTCAGGAATAAAATTCATTAACTTCTTAAATAATTTTGTATTACCTAGAAAATTGGTAAAATTTCAATATCGAATAACTTTCCTAATCAATGTAAAGAATCAATGCATTTATTTTAACAATTCTTCAATTGAAAGTAAGAAAGTGGAAAGCTCCGTTGAAAGTAAAAGAAGGTAGATTCCATAAAAGTTGAGAGGGAAAGCCTTTGAAATTCATAGATTTTAAATTATGAAAATAATAAATTTTCATTCATTTTTTTCAAAATGAAGAGTTTAAGGGTGGCAGTACAGAACAGGATCACCAACATTTTTCCGAAAATGGGTTTATTGCATAAAAAATTCTTTAAAAATCAAATAGACACCGTGATGAAAAGATTTGTTCGAATTCTCATTTTTTAATATAGTAATAAAAAAATTTAATCTATTTTTAGTTCAAATCTTAGCGAACTATTTCAGCATAGTAATAATTTTTTTTCTTCCGTTCAGCATCGATATTTCTTGAAATTATAATCGTTTATTGAAAAACAATGTCACTATTTTATCATATCACGCTAAATTTTTTTTTCTCGGAACAGAATAATCTGTTTGCATCAAACATTTGTTATTCTTATTAAACTTGACCGTATCTCAGAACAAAGTTTACTATTTTTGTGAAAAAATGAAAATTCGATTTTCAATCTCTACCGAAAACTGATTTTCAAAATTCTTGGTCCATTTTTCTCGAAATTGGCAAACTTCTTTTGATCAAAACCTTTTGACCTTCATTCGGAACTTATATATCTCGGGAGTAAGTTTTTATTTTTTATTTAAACTGAAGATTACATTTTTTATCGCAATCCGCAGCTGAGCTATTTCCATATTGTGGTCAGTGTCACTTTAAGATTGTCAACTTCCACACCTATTTCCTCAAAACTAGATACATTTTTATAATCAAACTTTCTTGGAATAAATTTATCAACAATTCCACTCGGGAGTGGGCTTTTGCTTTATCTTAAAATGGTGATTTAGATTTAACAGAATTTTTTTTTGCTTTTCTGAATAATTCTGATTTTGTTGGTTATATGGTTCTGTACTGACAACTTTCAGTTTTATATTTAGGACAATGAATATTTCGCAGATTCAAAATGAAGCTTTAAAACTTGTACACACAAAATGGGAACGTTGAAGGATGACTATTTTTTGAGTAGATATCTTTAAAATTGATAGGGTTGAATTTGAAATCTACAATACTGAAATCACTGTTTAAATTTGCATTACAAGATCAAAATTAAAAATGTTGGTATAAAACATTCAAAATTACTAATTTAATGCTTGAATTTAATACTTAATCCAAGTGTCCAGGAGAAAAAACTAGATCTGTCCTAGGTGTAGACCTATACTTAGACCTACGTTGAAATATAGGTTTTATAAAATTTCATAGAATCATGCTTGAAAGTGACAAGTGACTTTATTTTACAATTTTTTCCATAATTTGTAAGAAACATTACATAATTTAATTATTTATTTCTCCTCACAAGTTATTGAAAAATAAAATATAATCATTTGTCACTTTTTAACATAACTAGCATCACCAAGCGCACGCTACGCACACGTGTAGTTTTTCTTTTTGAGAAGAAAATTAATTTTTAATAAAAAATAAAAAATTCAAATAACTATTTATTTCTAAGGCTTATTTTTGTTATTTTCAGGATTGTATAAATATAATTTTTCTAACATTCTTGAGAA
Organism: Andricus quercusramuli; assembly: GCA_932178445.1. Taxonomy (NCBI): domain Eukaryota; kingdom Metazoa; phylum Arthropoda; class Insecta; order Hymenoptera; family Cynipidae; genus Andricus; species Andricus quercusramuli. The sequence continues at coordinate 371,957 of CAKNXH010000355.1, forward strand.
AATTCAAAAAGATTTTCGAAGAGTTCGGATATGTTGAAAATGTGGCTGGACAATTTCTAAGAATTTGTTTGTATTCTACAATTTTAAAACATATTTATGACTTTCTGAGGATTGACCATTTTTTTTAAATATTTTATAAAATTCCTAAATATCTTTTAAACTAACTCGAATCATTCCTTAAATTGTCTTATAATCTTCTGAATTTGTTTTTGGAAATTTTAGAAATTTTTCGTAATGTTCTAGCATCTTTTAAAATATTCTCTTGAAATTATTTCTTCAAAATTTTTAATCACTTTCAATATTTTTAGTTTTTTAAAATCTTGTCAACTGTTAAATCATTTTTGAAATTTTTTAAAAACTTCTAAGTATGTATCTTTTAAAATGATAAAAAATTTTCCTACAATTTTGAAAAATTTCCTCAAAATCTTCCAGATTTTTTTTGAACAATCTTGGAAATTTTTTGGGATGTTTTTCAATCTTTTTAAATATATTCGCTTTAAATTTATTATTTATTATTCTTTTGAAACCTTTCAAAATTGTTGAAAAGCTTCTGACTTCTTTCCTCGAAATCTTCAAAATCTTTTTGAATGTAAAGTTATTTTTGAATCTTTGCAAAACTTCAAAAACTTTGAATTATCTTTCAAAATAATTCAAATTTTTCCCAAAATTTTTTTAAATCACATACAAATTTTAAAAATGGTCTTAAAAACTTCGAGATTCTTTTTCGACATATTTTGAAATGTTCAAAGCCTAAAATGAATCTTTTAAAATAAAATCTAAATCAATAAAAATGTTCCCAGAAATCGTATTGTCGGTACAAAAATGTTAAGAATAGAATTATTTTTTGATTAACTAAATTGATGTTACAGAAAATTCTTAATCTTTATTTATAGTTGAAGAAATACGTATAATCTCATTTAATATGGCCAAGGGGTTATGAACAGAATACTTTGGTAATTTTTAAAACATTTGGTGAAAAAGTTAAGAATAGAATTGTTGCCTTTATTATATTTAAAATTTAAGTTTTCTCTTTTAAAAATAAATGTTTAGAATTAAAATTCCTCACTTGGAAATTGCGATTTACAAAATTTCATCAAATTAATTTCGTTCCATCAATTTTATTAGATAGGATTTTATGACACTTTCAGGAAATGTTATAATATTATAAACTTTTTACTGGATTCTCTAATTAATACTAGTTATCTTGAAAGTACTGCATTCTTTGTCAAATTTACGTAAAAATTAATTAATTTTGTTAACTAAAAAAATGTAGGTGGACATGAATATATTTTTTAACCAAGGTCTGTCTGCCTGCTGTCTGTAGTCTGTAGGCACGATAACTTTCGAAAAACTAATCATATTAGATTGAGCTTTGGTTTAAAGGCATTCAAATAAATAACGATTCCGTTAAACAGCCATTTTTAACCAACGGTTCTGATTTTATCCATTGAAAAATAAAAAATGCCATTTTCCAAGAAAAGTATACGAGATATGAAAAAAATTATAAGAAACAAAATTGTTCATCTTAAAAAGATAGAAAAATTTGTTTGAAACCATTTTTTTGATAAGACACATATTTTTCGTTTCAATCGTCAAAAGTGCTATTAAAAACAAACAAAAAATATATTTTTTTCTAAAACTATACAAGATACGAAAAAAGATTAATGGACAAAAATTGTTCATCCGAAAAATGTCTAGAAATTTATTGTTAATCATTTTTTCATAGAACGCATAGTTTTTGTTCTAATCGTAAAAAATAACATCAAAAATTAAAAAAATTATGTTTTGGAAAACCGATGCAAGACTCAAAAAAATTGAATAGACAAAAGTTGTTCACCCAAAAGAGATATGCAATTTTTTTCTCAATCATTTTTCGATGGGGTGCGTAGTTTCTGTTTGAATCATAAAAAATAACCTTAAAATTTTTTCAAATTAAGTTTTTGGAAAACCAACTTAAGTTTCGACAAAAATGAAAAAAAAAACAGATGTTCACCCAAAATTGAAAATTGAAAATAAAAAAATAAAATTTCTGGAAAAACGGCACAAGGTACGAAAAAAATGAAGAGACAAAACTTGTTCACCAAAAAAAGGTTGACAAATTTCTTATAAATTATTTGTTGATAAAATGCATAGGTTTGGTTTTAATCGTGAAAAATGACATCACAAATAAACAAATTAAATTTTTCGAAAAAAGACACAAGATACAATAAAATTTTCAATATCAAAATTGTTGGCCTAAATTAAATCTAAAAATTTGTTTAAAAATTTTCATTTTTAAACATGAAATTTTTTTATTAGATTTAGAAATTCACAAAAATAGGTTTGATTATTATTGTCAACAACATTTTAGAGTCGCGGTTGAGTGATAAATTCGGCCTATAATTCGCCGCTCGTTTTGATTCGCTCTCGAGTGGTTACAAACCAGGAGATTGACAGACACTAAGCGAGTATTTTCGTCAAAATTATTTTCACTCTACTATGCTGCGCAGTTTCTTGAAGGGCAAAATGTACTAGTTTTGAATCCTGGCATTGGACCAGGATATTCTCGAGACTGTACTAGGCCCAAACGATCTTTGGGAAAATCAGTAAAATGTGAGTAGCTGTGGAAAAAAATTTCCAAAAATAAAAGTAGCCTGTTGTTTCACTTTGAAAAATGACATTTCACTCCCTTCACTTGCCAAATTTGAAGGAATTTTTGCAGAGTTTCCAAGTTAATTGTCTCTATGAGCAAGCGATTAGGAAATAACTGATCACGAGGATCTACATAAGATGTCAAAAGGAATGCACGTGCCGTTTTGAAATTACTATAAGTTTTGTCTACGCAATAAATTAACTCTATGCGTCACGTGCTAAATTTCTCTTTTGCATGTGATTATTGACGTGAACATTCTTTTAGATCTTTATTTATTATTATTATTGCCTTTTTTTGCGATTGGCTAGTCAGTGGTGTAGTCCTAAAAGAAAAAATGGCCTGTCCGTACTTTCAATAAATTACGTTACCAGTTAGTGGGGGGGAGGGGGGGCTAAAAACTAATGTTGATGACAAGGTTGGGTGGGGGGGTTATAAGTGGAAATTATGTTACGAATTTAGATCCGGTGGTTCTGATTGTTTGCGGAAATTCCTCCGAGCAAAGAGGGGTTGAAGTAAACAAATTTAAATAAATATCTTATGCTGGAAATTGATCTTTTGTCCCAAAATTTTTATGTTTTGCAAACTGTATGTAAAAAAAAACTGAACTAGGCCGCCGCGCCGCCTTGCCGCCGAGAAGCGAAGAAGGCGGCGCGCCGCCGATCAAAATTGCTTGAATCGCCACCGCCGATCAAAAAAGTCTGTTGGCGCAACCCCCTAGTAAAAGTTATTTTTTTATTGATAAGGCTGTTACGTATACTTTTAGTTCGGAATTCATCTCGTACGATTAAAAATTCTATTATTTAGTTGAAAATTTTAATTCTTTTGTTATTGTTAAAAAGTCGACTGTTTCATTAAAAATTCTACTATACTTTGTTAAAAATTCATGTTTTTAGTTGAAGGTACATCTCTTTGGTTGGAAATTCAACTATTTTAATGAATATTCGTTTCATGTTTGGTTGAAAAGTCGATTGTTTTACTTGAAGTTAAACTATTTTGTAAACAAAAATATTTTTTTACTGTGGATATATAATCATAATTGAAAATTCAACTATTTGCTTTTAAATGAACTTTTATGTTTAAAATTCTACTGTTTTTTTAGAAAATTCATCCGTTTGGTTGAAAATTAAATAACTTTTTCGGAAATTCGTCTCTTTTGATAAAACATTAATCTTCTTGGTCGAAAGTTCTTCTTTTTGGTTGAAAATTTGACAGTTTTGTTGAAAATTCGTTTTTTCACAAATTTTTTTATTTTTATTTGAAAACTTAACTCTTCCATGTTCGAGAAAAATTTTATCCTGTTTATTGAAAAAGTTGGTAATTCGTTTTTTTTTATAGAACATCAATCTTCTTTGGTCGAAAGTTCTTCTTTTTGGTTGAAAATTGGACAATTTTGTTGAAAATTCGTTTTTTCTTTTGTTCATAGTTATTTTTCGAAACTTTATATCCTGCATATTGTATAATTTAAAAATTCAACTATTTGGTAGGAAATTCATGTATTTTGTCGAAAAGTCGTCTTTTTGGGTAGAGAATTAATCTTCTTTGTTGAAAAAATTCTTATGATTTTAGTTCATCTTTTACGATTTAAAAGTCCACTGTTTTTTCAAACATTCAACTTTTCAGCTTAAAAACTTTACTCTTTTGTTGAAAATTCATCTCTTATGGTAGAAAAGTCACCTTTCTTGGTTGAAACTGAACTTTTTTGATGAAAATTCAACTGTTTTGTGATAAAATTGTCTTGTTGTCTTGTATGTGCATCTCTGTATGTTGAAAATTCAACTGTTTGGCTAGAGATTCAACTATTTTGTTAAAAATCTAATATATTTTTGGAAAATTTAACTATTTTTCTAAAGTCATCATTTTTGTTCGAAAATTCAAATATGTTGTTAAAAATTCATCCTTTTGGATTGAAAATTCATCTTTTATGGTAGAAAATTCATCCTTTTTGGTTGAAAATTGATCTTAGTTAGTATTTTTGGCTTTACAATTTTACTATTTGGTTGAATCTTGAACTACTATTTGATTGTTAATGCAACTGATTGGTTGACATTTTATTTATTTATTTATTTTGAAAATCGTCTTTTTCTAATGAAAATTCATCTCTTGGGGTAGCAAATCTTTTTTGGTTAAAAATCAAAGTATTTTGTTAAAAGTGCAATATATTTCGGCTTGATATCTTAGGAATTCAAAGTGGTTCGTATTGAGTTCAATATGTTATCTGCATTAATTTTATTTAAAAGAATTTATAAACGTAAAGTCCGTCTTTAGCGACGGCTACGTTACTTTTGGTGGAGGTCCATTAGGCCCAAAATTGGTGGCGTATTTTATGGATGGCCTATAACTTGAAAAATTTTCCGTGTGACAAGAAAGTGGCTTGGCGCCGCCAGGACTTCAAAAAAGTACCCCGGTGTCGTCAGGTCCCGCCAGGCCTCGACTACACTACTGTGTATAGTGGCATTAGAGGTGAAGGATAAAAAAGTTAAGGGATTGAAAGATTAAAGAATAGTAATAACGAGCTGTTGAGGAGAGTCAAATATATGAAGTGATGAATAATATCTATTGACGTATTAATGTATTGATGTATTGCTGTATTGCTGCATTGATGCTTTGCAGGTCTAGGCATTGACACTCATTTTACGATCGATTGCACTTTGCTTCTATAATGGGTTGCCGGTTATCATCAATCACGCTCTGCAGAATTCCAATTCACAATCGGAGACTCCGGAACTCAGTTTATAAATAATTTTTCAAGAGCTAACTTTTCCATTAAGAAATATAGAAGAAAAGTGGAATCAACTGAAATTTAAAAATTATTTTCTCAATTGTAACTAGTTTTAATATTAGAATGTTAATTACTTTTCCAAAAAATTGTTGTAAACAACTTGCGGGGTACTTTTTAAACCATTTATTGCCTTAAATGCGGACTGAATTAATAGAATCTAAATATTTTTTAACGGTGGTAATAAAAATGTAACAATTTTAAGTTGAAAATCTTCAAGCTCGAAATGATATAATTTCTGATCTAGAGGTTTCAAGGAATCCTTATGTTCAATTTCAAACGACGATAACAATTCAATGTGTCAGCTCCGAAGAATTTAACAGTTTTTAAATGAGAAGCACTTAAAAATAGATACATTAAAAATCCATATTATTAAAAAAATGTTCTGAGGATGAAGGAAAATTTAAATTTACTTTACCGAGCTGTCATTCTCAAACTTTGAAATTAAAATGTTTTTTAATTCTACATTTTCTTACTTAAGTTATTGACAATCTCAATAAGTCCGTAATTGAATTATTGAAACTTCAACCACATTTTTTTGGAAAAATGGGAAATTTTGTATGTATTTTTATTTAGAACACTTTGAGTCCATATTTTTTTAATTTTCAGTTCTTTAGATTTGAAATAGTCCTTTTTCTTCACCATTTAATTTGAAATTATTCCATGTTGAATCTTTTAAATTTTTAATGATTGAGAACTTTAAATCTAAACGATTTTAATCCAAAATTACTAATTTTGAGACATTTTAACTAAAAATGGTTTAATTTTGAACACTTTTAATTCTAATAATTTAATTTTCACCGCTTCAAGATACCAAAAACATTTAATAAAGGTTCAGTTTCAAATTAAACGGTTTTAATTTGAAATTATTCAGTTTAGAACTATTTTTACTTTCGATTGTTCGATTTTGAAAATTTAAATGCTTTTATGATAAAACTATTCAATTTGATTTTGAAATTACACCGTTTTCAAACTTTCTAATCTAAAATTTGTTAATCTTGAACTATTTTTATTTAAAACAACTCAACACTCTCTAATTTCAAACGTTTTGAATTAAAAATTTTGAGAGCATTTAGTATAAAGTTGTTCAATTTCAAGTTTTTCAATTTATAAAGTTTTAGAGTGAAACTGATAAATCATTAAAGTTTTTAATTCTAAATTTAGCAATGTTCGACGATTTTAATTTGAAACCAAACAATTTTTTATATTTCAATCCCATATTAATTAACTTCAAACGCTCATATTTTAGTCTTTAATTATTCCATTCTAAACATTTTCAATTCAAACTAGTTTAATTTCAAATGCTTCAAATTTCAAACCGTTTTGTTTTTCAACGATTAAAATTTTAAGGGCTTAAATTTGTTTAAATATGGCTCAATTTTTAATATTTCAATTTAAGATTTCATTCTGTTTAACACGGATTAGCGGTTTCAACTAAAATTAATTGAATTAAAGGCGTTTCAACTGTTAAGGCTGCGTGTTTACTTTTGAATTTTTATCAATTTCAATATGAAATTATTAAATTTTAAACTTTTTAAATTTAAAATCGTCCAGTTATGAAGGCTTCCTTTTTTAATTTCTTATGTGTAATACAATTTTAGACACTTGAAGTATTTACTTCACCTTTAAAAGTTTTTTATTTGAAATTATGTACCTTTGAATTGCAATTTTTAAACTTTGAATACTCCTGGGTTGCTACAGAACCTGGAAAGCCAGGAAAAGTCTTGAAATTTAAAAAAAGAACCTGGAAGTAATTTCATTTTTTCAGTTTCAGTAATTATTTCTTTGACTACTTTTCTGCTTATTTTACAAATTCGGATTCATAGGAATTATACCCATGATTGTACTCACCACATAATCAAAAATATTAAAGACCAACTTTGATAAATATTATTTAAATGTATTAAAATGTAATAAATAATGATTTTAAAAAATTTGTAAGGATTTACACATTTTTTAACTTTTTGCACCAAGTTGGACCCTGGGACAGAATCTAGGGTCAAAATTCTAAAATTATCTGAACAGTAAAATACTGTGGAGACTTACCTTCAAAATGAGCTCAAGAACTTTGAAGATTGTTGAATATTTCTAGAGTTATTCCAATTTTTTAAAAACGTCAGCTTGGGCTTATTAGACGCATAATTTTATTAGAAATTGATTTGAGTTTAAATTTTGAAGAATTTTTTTAATTTGTCCTAGAAATTTTTCAAAAGTTGACCTGGAAAACCTGGAAATGTTCTGGAATTTTGAAATCCGACTTCTGTAACAAGCCCGTACATAAGTTTTAAATTATTATATTTGCGTCTCACTTACGAAAATTCCAATAGATTTCAATAGATTTAAGAACATATCAGAAAACTTGGAAAGATTTATTGTTTTTTAGTTGAAAAATTGCATAAAACATTGGAAAATTTTGAAAATACCTAAAAGAAATGAGTATGAATTATAATGCAAATATTTCTTACATTATATTTAGATTTCTTTCTCATATGTACACCCAGGTGGAAAAATTATATATAGTTTATACATAGTGTTTTCATTTGTTTTATATAAAGATTGTATAAAACAAATGAAAATTATATATATATAATTTTTCCGCAATAGAATCTTTAGAGATAACAATGATATATTAATGTTTCTCAAATCAATAAAAGTATTTTTTATAACACATATGCATGATTTCAGCCCTTTTTGATGATTGTTTGACAGATTGTTTTAAAAGATTGAAAGAAGCGATAAGTTACCATAAATTACCATACATTTTCGGAAATTATTGGCTACTCTGAGCTTCCATATGTTCTCAAAATTTTTAATACTGCAAAAAGTTTTAAAATTTTCTTGATTTGAAACTTTTGATAACATGTAAATTTACCATAAATTGTCAGAATTTAAAAAAATGTTGTAATTATCAAACATTATCTAAATTCATGTTAAAAAATATATATAGTTTCGAAAATTTCTCCATTTAAGTAGAAACCGGCGTGATCCAATCGTGTCTGAAATTATGCATTTGTTATAAAAAATATCGTATGCGCTATGAGCGTAAGGACTTTTTATAATTATTATTACTTTTTTTTTATTATTATCATTTTATTTTTTATTATTACTTTTTATAACTATTATTATTTGTACGAAAGACTTTTTTTTCTTCTCTATCTATATTTTTGTGTTATATTATTTATTAACTTTATTCTTCAGTTGAATTTCGAGCGGAATTTTTTATTTATTGTTTTTAATGGGGAGAAACTTTTTTATAAGAAAATATTGCGATATTATCGTACCAGGAGATTGCTTGGCCGCGAGTCACGCACGTGTTCAAGATCGATAGTTTGGCCCTTGGCGTTTGCTACTTAAAACTTACTGGCCTTATTGCTACCACACGTACGCTTAAAAAAGATTCACATATAGACTCTTTAGTGTGAAAATATATGCAGAGGGTCAACATAAGAATTGCTGTGCATGCAAGTCTACTGCTAATTTTAGTTCAACTTGTAGAGGACGTCAATGGCCACTAGGGCAATGTCCTTTTTTTTTCTCAGCCCCAGTCCCAGGTGCAATTTTTCTAACTGGTCCAATAGTGGAATAGCCCCGAATGATAACTATGTTTTGTACTCGCACAGTGGTGCGGGGTATCAGGCCAGTACTGGTACTGTCTTCGTACCAAGTCCATAGTGCGACCAGTACATCTTATTTTACTGAGCCAGTATTTGGCCAATTACAGTATTGGATCCACTACAATAAAAAATACTGACATAACTCCTAACGATAACTTTGGTCTGTACTGGCACAAGACTCACTACTGGTATACTTCTGGCTGACAACTGGCACGGTAACAGTTCCTCTTATTTCGTTGAGTCAGTACTGGGCGCTATACAGTAAAAGGTACTGGAAAAGCCCATGATGTTAACTATGTTCTGTACTAGCACACTTCTGGCCAACATCTGGTGCAACGCCAGAATAGAAGTGTGGAAAGTACTTTGCTGGTACCTCTTATTCAATTGAGCTGGTATTGGGCCTACTACAATAAAAAGTATTGGACTCGTACTGTCAAACCCTTAGTGATAACTATTATATGTATTAACACTCTACTGGATATTACTGGTCACCAACTGGCGTGGTAATTGGCCAGTACTGGTACTGGTTTCGTGCAAAGTAATTAGTGTGAAAGGTACAGGGCCAGTTCATCTTTTTGTACTGAACTAGTACTGGGCCTGCCAGAATATAAATTACTGTTCGAGTATTACAATTGGACTTTAAGATTTAAATCCTTCTCTAAAAACTAGTTGTGTCACGAAAATCTCGAAAGCATTGTTGTCGCTCTTCCTCAATGCCGATTGAATAATTTGAAAAACTAACAGAAATATCGGATCTACTAATGCAAATGTCATTGTTTAAACAAAGCCAGGTATATACAGCATAATTAAAATATGTATTTGACATGAGCAAAAGTAACTTTTTTGTCAAATACCAATCAAAAGTTGTATTTTTACAACAGGTTAAAAATTGCCATTTTTCAATGGCCTAGGTCGCGTGACTGTTGGTTCTCGCGCTTCGCGCTCGATAATGTATTTACCTCGCCCTACGCGCTCGATCCTTGTATTTCCGCTACATTTTTGCACAGACCCTTTAAAATTAATGGTCAAAGTATCGACAACTGTAATTTGGTGATTGTGAATTCTCTTTTGTTAAAGCTCCTTCGGCTTTAACGAACCCATTCTCATCAATTATCTCGTGTTTCGCACACGATTTTATCCACAATGTGAACTTTTCTCCATTATGTTCAACAATTTTGTATCAAATGTATATTACATTTATTTATGTGCCTCGGTCTGTGACTGCTTATTCGGATATTTCAATATAAAGTACAAATTTTATTCATCATGATTGCCTTAATATTCGTTTCTTATTTTGCATTAAATTTTATTCTCAACTTACCTGATATTGTGTCGTTTCTTCATAAATTTAATTTGTGTATTTTTAATGTTATTTTTTACGATTTAAACTAAAAATACGCATCCTAGCTCAAAGTGGTTTAAAGCAAAAGATATAATTTAGGCAAGATTTTATAAAAAAATTTCTAGATTCTTTTTGGTTGAAGAACTTTTGTCTTTTCATTTTTTTTCGTCTCTTGCGTCATTTTTCCAAAAGTTTATTTTTTTATTTCTAATCTTGTTTTTTTACGATTAAAAGAAAATCTACTTGTTCTATCTAAAAATTATGAATATCAAATTTGTAGATCCTTTTTGGGTGAACAACTTTTGTCTATTAATTTTTTTTCATACCTTGTGTCGTTTTCCAAAAAACTTAATTTTTTATCTTAAAGATTATTTTTTCAGATTAAAATAAAAACTACGCGTCCTATAAAAAAATTATTGATCACAATTTTTTTTTGGATCAGCAATGGTCAATTAGTTTTTTTCATAGTTTGTGTCGTTTGTCTAAAAATTAAATTTGTTATTTTTTAATGTTCTTTTTCACGAATAAAACAAAAACCACGCATCCTGTCAAAAAATAACTAATCAAAAATTTGAAGGCCTTTTATGGTGAATAACTTTTTTCTTATTATTTTTTTCGTAGCTTGTGTCGTTTGTCCACAAATTGAAGTTTTCTCATTTTTAATGATTATTAACGTAGATCTTTTTTAAATGCACAATTTTCGTCTATTCATTTTTTTTTTTCGTATCTTGTATAATTTTACCGCAAAGTAGAATTTTCGATTTTTCATTATGTTTTTGTGCCATCAAAACTTGAACTTTCGATTAAAAAAAAATCAAAAAGTTGTTATGACAATCATGTAGGGTGTTTAAAAAGCAACGTGTTTCTCCTCTAGACTGTTTTTTATATCGTTCGTTGTTTGGCTTTAAATTTTCATTTTCGATTGTTCTTTTGAATTTTGTAAATGCTGTTACTCTGGTGATTTGTTTTTTTATCGAAAAAAGTAAGGTAAACGTCCCAGTAATCGTGACCATAAGAGATTTCATCGACTTCAAATATTTAGAAAATTGTTTTTGTAGGATTATTTGAAAAATGATTGGTACTGATTGAAGCATCAAACATCCTAGAATATTATAAAAATTGTTCTTACATTATATTTAATATTACTATTTATTTATAAATAATTAAAAGCAAAAAAGCACCGATGTCCCAGTTATCGTGATTTCCAAATCTGTCATGTACTAGTAATCGTGAGTCGTTGTCCCAGTCTTCGTGAAAAAAATTGTTTTCTTGAAATCAGTTTTTAGCAATTTGGAGGTGTATTTTAAGTGTATTTTTGTTTTTTTTTACTATACTTTAATGAAATGAAAGATGTATTGTTAGTTTTATATTGATTGAGACCTCTGTGATGAAAGCCGTCGAAACAACCTCAAAATCGAATCTTCTGATAGTTCTGATAAGTCTGATGGACTGTATGAAAATTAATCATAGTGAAAATGGATATTCTTTTAAAAAGTTTAGTTCTTATTTCAGTTGAAAATATTATCGAATAAAATTAATATTTTATTCATAAGAAATAAAGTGGTCACAAAAATAATTCGAGATAAATATTTATTAGAATTTGTATCACGATAAGTAATAACGACAATGCTGAAACTCTTTTGTAATACTGAATATTATAATTAAAAATCATTAACATTTTAAGTAACAAGATGTAGCACACGAAATTTGATCAAATGCAGTGACTAAAAAAATGAGGTTATTTTCTGTTTACGTTGTAACAATATTAAAACTATCAATAATTATATATCTATTACACATTTTTCTTTATATAATGCAGTATAGATTAATGTTATATAATGAAAAATTACTTAATAAATATTAACTTCACCGAAAAATGATAATAAACTCAAAAACTGATAATGAAATCTCTAAACTCATGCAAATATTTTACATCACCTTTTTTCAGTTTTAAGCACTAATTTATATTACGATTACTACTCACAGTAACAAGTCAGTCCTCCATTTTCATTTCATACCTTTTTGAAATTAATTAAATTATTATTTGTAACGAAATATGGAAATAAAATTTTGACAGAGTCGTCCTAGTCTTCGTGACAGGTCACGATTACTCGAGCAACTATGCTTTTGAAATGTCCCTATAATCGTGACCGATATTTCTTGAACGAGAAGGTACTAAATTAAGATTTTACTTTATTTTATGAAACAAAAATTATTTTTTATTACAAAAAAATTATTTTCGTCCCGATAAACTAATTTCTTGACATAGTAAAATCTTAAGTAAGGAGACGCCTTTCCTAACCAAAATGTTAAGCTATTTTCCACGTTTCGTGATTCATCGCCACCGGCAATACAAATTAATTTTTTTTACCCATGTACACTATTTGCATGAAAAAACTAACTTGGTTTCCACAGCAAGCATTGTTCAACCTTACTTAAAAATATTTTAGGATTGTATTTTTATGTGGAAAATACTTAATTCTGGCGTTTACACCTCAAAACTCACGATTACTGGGACCGTCCCGATTACTGGGACATCTACCTTAATTATAATAATTTGTTCATCTTTTTGAATAGTATGAGCAGCCGTACACAGAATTTTCAAATTCTAAAAAAAGTGAACTCAATAATTATGAAAATGCTCTAACTTTTTGAATTTGTATCCCAAATGGCTGGCTAACAAAGGCGACCTCCATTTTAAGACATTAAAAGAGTATAACAAAGGCAAGTCCAATCTGTCATTTCAATGAATTTAAACAAAAATATCTTCAAATCAAAAAGATAAGTTTAACGCGAAAAACGGAAGAATTACATTTTCAGTTAAAATAATTAATTTTCAACCAAGAAAATGGGACTTTAAAAAAAAACATTTAAATTTTTAACCAAAGTGATAAATCTTCAATAAAAGAATAAATCCTCAACAAAAAGTGTAATAGTTGATATTTCCATCGAAAAATATTTTTATTTTCAATCAAAAACAGTTGAATTAAAAAATACGAGTTTTTAACAAATTAAGTGAATTTTCAGCTAAAAAAGATAGTTTTCCAGTAAAAATGGAATAGCTACATTTTCATTAAAAAATTAATTTTCAACAACAAAAAAACGAATTTTCAACAAAAAAGTTAAATTAAAAAAAAGAATTTTTCATTAAAATGATGAATCTTCAACAAAAAAAGTCGACTGTTGGTTCTCGCGCTTCGCGCTCGATAATGTATTTACCTCGCGCTACGCGCTCGGTCTTTCTTTATTTCCCAAACATTTGTGCACAGACGTTTTAAAATTAAAGGTCAAAGTATCAACAACTGTAATTTGATGATTGTGAATTCTCTTTTGTCAAAGCTCCTTCGGCTTTAACTACATTTTTATCACGTATCTCGTGCAAAAAGTACGAAAAAGGAAGTTTATTTTAATGAATGTTTACAATAATATAGTAATAAAGACAAGTTTTCTTGTCTTGTACAAGAAACTTTCACAAAAATTTCGGAAACTCTAAAAAATTTTGTTTCCAAATTTGAAAATGCTCTTACTTTTTTAATATTGATCCAATCGAAAAATTTTATAAGGATTGTTCCGAAATATATTTCATATGTAGTAAAAATTTTGATTGCATTTTTTTAATCTATCAGAAAAATATATTTTTTTTCTATTTTTTTTAATTTTCAAAATGTTGAAAAATATATAACTTTTTGAATTTCTATCGAAGTTAAAAATTTAATTAGGATGATTTTCAAGACTTTCTCCCATCTTAAAGAAACTTGGACAACAATTTCTGAAACTTGAAAAAAAAATTCGAATTTTGAGAATGCTCTAAAATTTTTTATTTTTGTTGAAAATATCTGGTTAACGAAACGTGAAGATCCGTTAAAAGCAGAGATCGAAAATTTGGACGATTACATTACACGCTCATGGATGAATAATTTTGAATAAAAAAAAGTTTTTTAGTCTCTGTTTCACGAATATCAAAAATCTTGAAAATTTCTTTATTAGAAGAAAAATCTTGGGACCAACGTGAAATCGACAGGATGATTTGAGCAAGAATTGATTTAAATATCCTTTAAATTCCTGATTTTTCTGGTTTTCTTTCTAAAACGTATTCGTCTGTTTTGATGAAATAAAATGTTACATTATAGATCTTGAATTGCATTTAATTTGAAAATAATAGTATTTTACATTACAAGTAGGATTAGGCACGTCTTTCCATGGGGAGGTCAATGTTCCCAGGACAAGTAGTAAAATCCATAGTTTTCCAGATCGTCCTTGTGAACATTGAATTACACGTGAAGACGTGTATAACGCTACGAGTGATGTACGATATTTTATTCGAAATCAGTATGTTCGAGACTGTAGGGCCCGCCTGAAAAGTGAGCGTTAGATAGCCCTTTACCGAAATGGTGCGAGAACGTCCTATGAAGCGAATATCTTTTGCTAATGATGATGATTGCTGTCGGAACATTCTTCTGTTTTATTTTGTTTTTTCCATTTATCAAATTTCTCAAAGGCCTGCTCATATTTATCCTTTGATTTTTCGGGTAGCAAATCTTGTTGTGCTTCTTGAACCTCTTGATTTATGTTCAGTGGTGGGATTTTGATTGTTTTGTTCATGATTTTCAGTGCAGAAAAATTTACAATTATATCATTTTGCGACGTAATTGCAAATAATTGAAGATTTCACGGATTCTATTCTTTTAGATGAAAACATGATTGTCGTGGCAGTCAGCTGTTTGGGTTGTGATTGGTAATCTTGTTTGGCGCGAAGTTTCGAAATGGTTCGGTGCGAGATACGGTTTGGTATATATATGTCCACAGTACGGTTAGAGAATACATTATGCGTTATTCAGTGGTCATTTGTGGTACTAGTAATCCGTCAGTGTGGTGGGTGTTTGGAACTAATAATCTGTCAGTAGCTGACACCGTTTAGTAAAGGGCTATCTAACGCTTTCTTTTCAAGGAGGGAAACGTGGTAATTGGAATCTTATAGATAAATAATCGAATTTCATTCTACTTCGATGAATATTTTGTCCGAAAATTGGAAATGTATTTTTTATGTTTCTTAAATGTTAATAACATATTAAAAGTACGGTGTCCGATTATTACACACGCGGCGAGTCATATTTTTTCGATGAGAAAGATAATCTGCTAATTTTTAAGAATTGTAGGTAAATGAAAAAGCTTGTGTCGTTCATATTGAATTTACTGGAATTTTTTCGCTATAATAAAGAAACTTCTGTAAAATCTATAATAAAATGTTAAAAAATGAACCGTGTTGAAAGAATAAATATAATAATAATTATAATTATAGTCTAAATTTTGAGACAAATAGCAATAAAAGTCAATAAGTTAAGAGTAAAAACATGTTATAAAAATAAGCAATCGATTCTGTAAAAGTATGGAAGGTCAGCCTTTTATCTTTATATTTTGTTTGACAGGACTGCATTTCCTGCTGACTTGACAAACGCGCTGCTTGGAAAATATTAAAGAGTCAGGTAACTCTCTTGAAGGTTGTGTTTTTACTGGGTCACTGATACGAATAAAATTATTCCACAAGACAGCGATATACGTGCTTTTTAGAATTAAAAACTCACTGTCCTTTAGAACGTTGACTTCCAGTCCGATTAAAAAAAATTTTTTTACAAAGATTGAAATTCTTATTTTTTCTAATTTAATTTCTGAGTAGTTAATACAGGGCCGATACTGGACTTATTTAATCACTTTAAATGTCAAATTTTTGTCACTTTTCGTTGCGAAACTTCAAAATTGTTTCGTTCGAATTTGAATCGTTCAAAAATTCACAATTAAAAAATGAAAGCCGTTTGATAATTGTAAATTAAAACTTTTTGAATGAGAACATTTCAATGGGTCAATCTTGTACGGTATCAAATCCTTGCAAATTAAATCATTTCAAATTCAAATATTGAAAGTTGGGCACATTTTCCAATTGAATACTTTAATATTTGAACAATTTTAAGTTTGATGAGTTTAATATTGAATAATTTGAAATTTAAAGCGTATGAAATAGTAGAAGAATCTTGGTTTGATTAAAATTTTGGATTGGAACATTCAGAATTGTTTGATTTCAAATTTCTGTGAATTAAAATGGAATTATTTTGGGTCGGAAATTTCAAAATTATTTAATTTGTATTCAAATTGTTAAAAATTATTCAATTCTTAATTGATATAATATGTAGATAATTTTCGATTGATAATTTGTAAACGAGACAATTACAAATTTCAATTGCTCAAACTTGAACAACTAAACAATTTTCGGTGCTCTTTTGCAATCTGTTGAATTAAAAAAAAATCCTAATTGTTAAATTTGCTACTACTTTGAAATTTTATAATTTAAAATGATTTATCTTGAAATAAGCTCTGAATATTTAAATTATTCAACTCAAGGACTTTTAATTATGGAAATTGTACAATATCGAACGTTTAATTGACTATTAAATTGTTACATTTTTCAATTTTAAATGCTTTGAATTAAAATTTGATCTCTATTAGATTCGTCGATTTCGCTAGTTTTTTTGTATTTTTGACTTCAAGTAATCAATTCTTAGTTTTGAAAACTTGAATTTGAAAATGGAAAAGACCCGGAAAAATGTCTGAAGTCAGGAAATGAGCTGGAATTTTTGTCTGAGTCATGAGTGTCTACTCTGTTCAGTTAGATAATATTTCACATTTCAACAGTCTTAGTGTAAAATTGATAAGCTAGAATCAGCTATCGTCTAAAGGAATGTGAAGGAAATAAAAACATCCGTTCATCTTCAATTTCTCAAAAACTTTGTAACATGAGAACTCCCATTCGTCAAATTGCATCATCTGGAATTCTCCATGAAAGAATAATTAACGATATAACTCATGGTGACCACTGGCCACTTCCTGCTCTGCAATACAATGAAATTATACATCCGCTGCGATATAAGAAACAAAGAAATTAGAACGATCTTATAAAAAACAATGTACACCAATCTACTAGAAACTACAATTTTTTGCTATTATTTGAACACGTCTATAAAATATTAAAAATAATTACAATTAAAAAAAATCAATCTTCACATTGTTGTACTTCACTTTAATTTATTTTATTTTATTTTGAAAATATCTTTCTATCAGGAATACATCCTAATTTCTTTTTTGAAGTGTGTAAAGAAATATATTTTCACGAAAAATAGAGTAAGGTATATAATGTGAACATTGTAAGTTTTGTAGAAATTTGTAATTATTTGTAAATTTTGGTTAAAGTATCTGAATTCTAGGCTCTGAGATTTTTTTCTTCATTTTTTTCTTTTTTCCTACAATAACTCTGAACTAAATTTTTTTACAACAATTACTAAAACCCCCTTGGATTTTAAAACAATTTTCAGCGATTTTTAACGACTGTGAAATGCTTCCAACCGGGACAGTCAAAAATGAATTACAGCGTGCCCAAATATAATGTCACAAAGTAAATTATCTTAAAAGTTTTTGAATTAAATTCACAGATGATTTCGACTGTTTTTAATTACGAAATGGAAGTCGATGATTGAAATAGTGTTTTGAATGCCAAAATGCTAGATAGCCAGACAGGAATGATCAATGCGCAAGATTTTCCGTCCAATTAGTTAACAGTAATATTTCAGGTCGATAGTCGATTTCACTAAATGGCCGTGCCTGCTGTCTCGAGAAAAATAATGCATCTGAGTCATTCTGTAGTTAATATATTTGCTGGATTTTCGCTTAACTAATATATGTAGATAGTGATTCTAAAAACAACTCACGTACTTGACATTGATCTTCTTCCTCCAAGTTCATGATGAAATCACGGAGGAACAGATTCTATTTTTTCCCTCGATTTTTTTACAGGAGATAATTTTATTTTGAAAAAGAAAATTTTAAAAGACCATTTTTGTCTTGAACACATAATTTTTAATAAAAATCTTTTTCACAGTAAAACACAACGAGTTACAGTTAAGTAATTAAAATTAAGTACAATAATGTGTTAATTGTAATGTGTTGTAAAGATTTGATGTGGGAGCGTCCACATGTTACGTTTCCTCATGATAAATTCTCTTTTTGTCTATTTTTCAAGAATTCTTTTTTTCCTGTTTTCAAGAAACTTTCCAGTTTTCAAGAAACTTTCCAGTTTTATGATTTTTTTCGTTCAAATGTGAATTGACTTAATAGAATCCAATAAAAAACTCTTAACTATTCTTGATTAAAAGTTAATTTTTTGTTGGTTGAAAAGCCTACCATTATACTTTTGGTTAGGAGTTCATCTCGTTTGGTTAACAATTCTACAACTTGGTTGAAATATTAATTATTTTGTTGAAAATGTAAGTATTTTGATAAAAAGTCATCTTGGGTGGTCAAAAATTTAATTACTTGGTTGATAGTTGAACTAATTTCTTATTAATTAATCTTTTTGGTTAAAGATACATGTCTTTGGTTTGCAATTTAACCACATATTTTGTTGAAAATTTGTTTAATTTTTGGTTAAAAATTAAGTTTTTACCTGAAAATTTAACTATTCCATTTTTGATAAAATAATTTATGATAAATAAAATAAAATAATCTTTTTCAGTTAAAAATTCAACCATTTGGTTGAAAATTCATCTTTTTAGTTGAAAATTTAATTACTTGGTTGTAAATTCACGTATGTTGTTGATAATTCGTTTTTGTTGAGAAAATTAGTCTTCTTTGTTAAAACATCATCTGTTTGGTAGAAAATTCAATTATTGTTGAAAATTACCTTTTTGGTTGTAAATTCTACTATTTTGTAAGAAAAATAAATTATTTAGTAAAAAATTAGAATATTTTGTTGAATTTTTTTAATGGAATTTTTTTCAGGAAATTTATTCCATATTTGGTTGAATATTTATGTTTTTCAGTTAAAAATTCAACTATTTGGTTGAAAATTCATCTTTTTTCGTTTAAAATTCAAGTACGTGGTTGTGAGTTAATTTATTTTGTTGGACATTTTTTTTGTGAGAAATTAGTCTTCTTGGTTAAAAAATCAACTTCTTAGTTGAAAATTAAAATATTTAGATAAATATTTAACACTCTTCTTGTAAATTATTATTTTTTAATATTCATCGTTTCAGTTTAAAATTCATCTCTTTGTTTAAAAATTGAACTATTTTGCTGAAAATTCGTTGTTTTTTTGCTGAGAATTGATTTTCTAGTCTAAAAATGAAACTATTCCATTTTTTATTGCAAATCGATATTTTAAATTGGAAATTGATCTTTTCCAGTTGAAAATTCATATATTTTGTGGAAAATTAGTATTTTTCGGTTGAATTCAACTGTTTTTTTATTTCAAATTAAAACCTTTTTTGGTTCGTTTCTAGCCTAAAAATGAAACTACTCCATTTTTGGTTGCAAATTGATATTTTCAATTGGAAATTGATCAACTGTTTTCTAAAATATTTGTCTTTTTGGCTTGAAAGCTTAACTATTTTGTTGCAAAATTCTTCTATTTGGGTAGAAAATTAATCTTCTTTGCTGAAAATTCCTTTATTTGGTTGAAGATTCAACTATTTTGTTAAGAATTCGTCCTTTTTCGTTTAATTTAACTAGTTGATAATTAGGTTTTTTTTTTGTTTTCTTGAAACGTAATTTTTTAAACTGGGAAAACTATTCCATTTTCGATTAAAAACTTATTTTTTTTAGTTAAACATTCTTCTTTTGGTAAAAAATTAATCTTCTTGGTTGAAAATTCAGCTATTTGGTAAAAAATTCAACTAATTTGTTGACAGTGTTTTATTGGAAATTCAACTGTTTTATTAAAAAATCGTCCTTTTGGATTGAAAATTCACCTTTTATGGTAGAAAAGTCATCTCTCTTGGCTGGAAATGAACTTTTTTTTCGAAAATTCAACTTTTCGGGTTGAAAATTCAACCTTCTTCTAAAAATTTGCCTATTTGTCTTGAAAATTCAACTGTTTGGTTGAAAATGCATCTAATAATTTTGTTGTGTTGATAATATATTTTAGCAAAAATAGTAGTTTCTAGAAACTACAATTTTTTGCTAAAAACTGGTCACCTTTACAAAATCTGACATGAAAAGTACAATTTCCACATTCGCGTAACTTATTGTATTTTATTGTGAAAATACATTTCCACCAGGATTTAAGTGTTTGAAATAATTTGAAAAAATGAAACAAAATAATTTTTACAACACTATCATGAAAATGGCGTGTTTTCGTACTTATGATCTGTGTGTAATGTGGCGCATTTCGAACGATGCGAATAAAGAATGTACGAAATGGGGAATGCTTACGAAAAGGCCTCTTTTCGTAAGCATTCCACATTTTCACAATAAGTGAAAGGAAGATAGTTAGATAAAGACGGAAATAGGTCGATGTTTTCAGCGACAACTGTAGCGCGCTCATCTCGCGACTTACCGTGCAGAAATAGGAGGCGTACACTGAAAAACTTCACTTTCGTCCGAATCTGACATTTTCTCTATTTTCGATAATATCACATTGATTTAACTATTGAAGAAAACCGAACAAACGCGTGACAGTATTCAGAAATAAGGTTATAAAAGCCGGTAGCCTCTCCGCCGCTAGGTGCGCTATAGTTGCTCAAGTCAAAGTTGCGGGAAAATTTAAATTAGTTCAAAATGTTATACTTCCGAAGTGTTCTCTTTAAAATAAAGTTGCTAAAATAAACAGGTATACATATATGTTGATTCTAAATTCCTTCTTTTTATATGAAAAAATTTGTTAGTTAAACTTATTTAATTTAATCTTATCGTAATCTTATCATAATTTTAACTTATGATTTGGTTTTTTTTT